>WUQG02055513.1:0-67972 GCA_011317285.2 Androctonus mauritanicus | reverse complement strand
AGGAAAAATATTTTTACGCTACTCAAATTAGCTATAGTTTATAAAAAATTTTTTACCAGTTATTAACTCCATAACTATACCGATTATCAATGATTTTCGTAAAAAATTAGATCATGAAGTTAATTCTTCGACTGGATGTCCAAAAGTTAAGCTGCTTATCCAGTTACGTTATATGACTGCTATGATTTTCTCCATTTTTTCCTTTTGTTTGATATTCTTTTATTCCTGGATTTTCTTCAATTTTTCGATATTGTTAGATGTACTGTATGTTGAATTATATTATCTCCTGATATAGAAATTTTTAATTGAAAAAAGGTTAAAGCTTAAATAAATATTATCAAATATTTCATGAATTTTTAAACGTATTTAAAGGATATTTTGAATATCATATTTCCTAAATTTAATAATTATATTGAGCAACAGGTTATATTTTATTGCTAAAATTAATTATAATGATGATTGATAACTATAAAGTTTAATAATTTTTTCGTTTTAAGTAAGATAATAGGATGTTTACATATATTAAACATGAATAATATTCCATAATTACTACAAATGCTTACGAGGATAATTATCCATGACACGTCCAGTTCTTCATTAAATTAAGCATATTTTTGAGTAATGCATGTAAATTTATTTATACAAAATTCAAACATTTAAAACATCACGTAAAATTTGTTATCAATACAAAATTTCTTATAGCGAACTCGGCGCAAAAGGATGCGATAAATTTTTAATAATTAAGTTGAAGGCCGAAATAAACTTACGAGTTTCAGCTTTAATGAAACTTCCTTTAATTATGAAATTTATTAATCATAATATATTATACTTAAATTAATTTAGTTTAAAGTGTCATTTATTCATGAAGTAAAAACTTTCAATAATTAATACGTAAAGTATGACATAGACAAACTTCTTGTTGACTGCTTTTATAAATAAAAACTATTAATATCCCGAAAGGAAATTACAAATTAATTAAACTTGGCATCAAAATATTCGTTCTAGTAACTCTTCATTCCATAAAGAGCTATCGTGATTTTTTTTAATGGCTCATTCATTTATTTCTTTTTCTTTTATATTTCAAATTTAAATTGTAAGCTATAAATTTTACTAATTCCCAGTAAACTGTTGATAATCTAAAAGAAGAATTTATAGCTTAATGTTTATCAAGAGAATTCTAGACGAGAATAACTTATGTACAATGAAGATACATATTTTTTACTCTTTAATATATAAAGAAGTAATATTCGGAAAAGAAAGAAAAATAATGTACTTTTTTTTTTCCTCTAGAAAGGAGATATGAATCGAGTAATTTTTCTAAGTTTTTAGTGTGTATTTTAAACACTCATAAATTTCTAGTCAAAATTACTCTTTCAAGTTTCATAATCATCATTGCCTACCAATGATCTTTAATGAGCTATGACTGCATGGTTATAGATGCACTTAAAATATCCAGTACTTTAAGAATGGAAATATTTTCTCCGCATTTAATTTATGAAAACATTATTTATCAAAAGCTCAATGAAAGCTTTTTAAAACTTGAATGAAAACCAACGACTCCTTTATAAAAATCCCATTTAAATCAATTCATTAATGTTAAATATAAAATAAAAAAAATTAATTTTAGTCTTTCACGCAAAGTTTGAAACTATTTTTTTCTTATTATTTACTTAAAAAACTTGAAAAATAATTTTACATCATTCTGCATCACATAAATTTTTTTTTTTAAATATCAATTTTGTTAATCAATTTCGTATATTTATTTAATATATTTTCTTTGATAATCATTCAAGATATTCTTTTATATAAAATAGATTAACATATCCATCTTCCAAAATTTTAGTAATGCAAAACATAAATTACTAAAAAGAAATTCGCGTTACTCTGTTACTCTCGCTATAACATAAAATCAAATCTAAATGATGCATAAATATTTATAATAAAAATTTATAAAAAATTAATAAATCTATATATAATTTCACTTTTATAAATATAAAAAATTTTATGATCTTAATAAAAAATATTTTAGTACCGATAGAGGCTTTCTACGACGTAGCAGAGATTCGAGACTCGCAAGCTCCGAGATGTTTTATAAAACCAGAGAGTACTTCTTTCCCAACAACTGTTATTGATGACACGAGCAAACTTACCAGAGTAATTTATCAACTGTGAGAAGGGTCTGTAAGCATATGTAGTTTCTTAAAACAACATTCCAGCTTGATAGGTTTGCAAACTCGTTCTTAAATTTGGAAAGGTTTATTAACATTACACATACATACTGTAATGTTTTAATTCGTTGAAAAGAATAACAAGGAAATTCAAAACTGAAAACTTCTCATGAAAATCTGATGACTGGAGACTTGCTCATTAAAAGTACGAAAAAATAACTGCCATGATTGATGTATAGCCTCTTTAATGAAGAAGCTATATCAAGAATATTTGACATCAACTATCTAAGAGAATTCTCTAATAAAAACGTTGCTTTAAGTGGAAAATGTATAGAAATTTTAAGAGGTGTTTTTGAAGAATTACGTTTAAAAAAAATCAATTTTTGATATATTGTTTAATGAAATATAAAAGTTTGATTAAATTATTTGTTAAAACAATGACAAAATATTTTTAAAAAAATATAACGGAATAACATACATTAATTAAAATGCATTTTTTTTTTTAAAGTAATTGCTGTACAAAATATTTTTATTCGTTTTTTATACTAACGTAAATTATTTTTAAATAGATAATATACAATTTAAAAATATTAATTATTATAAATTACTGTTTAAACAACTACTATATATATATAGACCAAGTTGACCTATAAATATCAAGTGGATTTTATATCGAAATTTTCATGGATTTAAACAATTTATCCTTTTCTACATCAAATATATAGTTTAATGGTCTATTTTTAAACATTTACAAATCCTTTCAAATATATTTTTCATGTATTTTTAAGTAAAGTTTTTGTAAACATCTTCAAAATTATTAAGGATCTGCGAATCAAAACTGATTATTACTGCATTAATATAAAAATATATTCAAGTTAAAGTTTTAAAATGTTTGTATAACTTAATCTTTTTAATAACGGAAACAATTTTTAATGTAGGCGTTATTATCCTCGTAATTGTTAATTTTCTTATACACGTTTATGAAATTCATCATGGATATAATATGCATGGTTAGAACAGTAAAGTGAGCTCAACATGCAGATGCTGATAATTAAGAACTATTGTCTGTTATTAAAATACTGAGTTGTGCTTTTAATCTAATTAATGTAGAGATTAAGTCTATTAGAAACTGTGACAATAAATAATAATTATGTTGTGTCCAGATTATTATTTCAGTATTTAAAATGTTTTTAATGTATATATAAATATGTATATAACAACTTATGTGAAATATCGTTTTAAAATATGAAATATTAATAAATATAAAAATAATAATAATTAATTTTGTGTAACTGTCATATAAGATTGGTTTTAACGAAAAATTATTAAAAATAATAATTTTATTTTCTTTTTCAGTTATGAAATTTCTTTGTTTCTACAAGAAAAGCTGTTCATTAAGGAAATTTTCTCTCAAAGTAAACAAGTTTTTTTTTTAAATAAATTAAATTTGTCTAATGTAATTGTATAAAATTTATATTATTTTTTTAAAAAAAAGGAATAGAAAATTTAAATAAAATTTTATACGTTTTTCACTTTGTAATTCGATGATTTTTCAATATAATAATAAAAAAATCAGCATTATAAGTAAATTTTAATATTAAGAGGCTATTAAGATGCAGTAATCATCATTAAGAATAAACGATATATTATATAGCATTAAATACAGAATTAAGATGAATTTTCTAACTCCTCAAGATGAGAATATGACCTAAATAAACATTTATATATATATCGACGAAATATTTATCATAATAATAATATAAGCTGTTAATTTACAGAATTTGCAAAATGCACATCAATATACGTTTAAAGTTGAAATATATAGAAATTTTTATAAGTGGATAATTAAAGATAAAATAATGCGTTTATTCATGCATTAATGACATCCTCTTCAATGTAATTTCCGAAAGATTGATCCAATCAAAATAAATCCATAATTTAAAATATTGTAATAAGCACTTTGTATGAACATCAAGACATTACAGAATTATCATTAATTTTGCTAATGATCGCTCTCTACTTATTATCTTCACTAAAGCTTCGCTACATCATCATTAGAATGTCAGCATTAATTATTTTGATTACCTGTATCAACCGATGTGGTCCTCATGTCAATCTTTACGATCATGTTGTGTAATTTTAGAAGAATTATTTAAAGACGAAAAATTAATGATTTATCTCTGACTTCATTTATAAATATGTTATTAAATTTCCATATTCCACCCGGTTAGAAAAGCCATATTACTCTTGGTCGTATTTAATAATTTTAATAATTAATCGACGACACATTTTTATTATTATTATTATTATTATTTTAAAATAATAAAAACTGTAATAAAAATGGTAACAAAAATATCTGAACTCTCGTTAAGATGGGATTTGCATGCATTATTTGCTCTACCATAATGTCGGTATTTCTGTAGAAGATTGTCATTTTGTGAGCTTATTAAGACATGTACCTGAAAAGTGGTGATAACGGAATGTGAAAAGGTAACAGTGTGTTTATTAAATAAGTATACAAACTGAGTTATTGTTACTTGGGTCTCAGATTTCTTTTCCTAATATCCCCACTAGCTAAGCTGTCATAGAAATGTGTCGTGCATAGACGGCAACGCATTTATTATTCCATCGTCAGAAGGTAATTTTCGACTCTGGCAGGCAAACGCTGACAGCATCGATTGGGATAATACTGTCTAAGGCTAAGGGGTGTTGGAGACGGTGAGTCCTCTATCAAATCGCTATCATACCCTTTGCTGGTTTGGTAGATAATTAGTAACGTTCTCTGTACTTGACGTAGTTATCGGGCTGATAACACAAGATTAATACGATTTATTTTGCTTGTTGAAATGTATCGATACATTCGAAGAAATTATAATTGGTCATGTGTGACTAATAAGATAAACGCAAAGAACAGTTTCTTCAGATACTTTATCAAAGTCATACAACTCACTTATCATAAATTAAAAACCAAGAAAATTTTCAGTCTACTTCAACTTTGAAGATAAAATAAAATAGAAGAAAGGGGGAAGAAAACACAAAAAAATAAAGAAAAAGATTTTTCCTCTTGAATTTTCAATTAATTGAAACAGATCATGACTGAAACTATTTCAAATCTTATTATAATCCCAAGAATAATGGGGAATTACAAAAGATTAACTCGAAAGAGTTCTTGTCTACTTAAGTAATTTTAATATTTCATAAAGTCAAGTTGTAAATTTAAAACTAACTAATTTAATTAAGAGATGAGTTTCTACCCTTAAGTGAAGATAAACTGGAATGCTACATTGGCTAAGAAAGAAAGAAATGAAAAAAAAATAAAAGAATGAAACTCCTTATATATTATTTATTGTATACTTATTAAAACTTTTTGCAATTTTGAATATTTTTAATTAAATATCTCGATGAGTTTGAATAACAAAATACATTGTATAGAAAAATCTTATAAATTATTAACGAAAAAAAACCACTTAAAAATATAAAAATGTGTAGATAATACAATTTTTAATTTATATTTAATTATAATCAGTTAACATGTACATACATATAGGCCTATATATATTATTTTTCAAATTCGACTGATCTTAAACGAAATTAAATTCTCAATTGTTCATAAAAATTTTATTGTATGTGAAACAGTATCAGTATAATAAAATGAATTCGTTTTTAATATAAAAAATTATTAGATTTTTTAACACTTTCCTTAACATACAATACAAAGTTAACAAAAATCAATAGTTGTCATTTTCTTTCTATCTTGTCGTACATCATTTCTTGACCACCATTGATCATGCTTTCTTTCCTACCCACAATCTTGACATATCGTTATTCAGTGTTGTGATTTCTGAAGGTATTTTTCTTATTTATTATAACGTTTTTCAGATCATAAGACACTGGTTCTACAGGTGTTATTTTCGTTCTTGACGTGTTCATGCGGTGTTAATAGATATTAAATGTGTACTGCAACCGTTAACAGCTTTCAACCAAATATCTTATAATAATTATTAAAAATTGACGAAAAAAGATTTAATCTAAAGAGTTTCAAAACTCGTAATGTGTTTTCATTGTTTTATTATCTTCTACCGTTTAATAAATAATAACTATAAATTTAATCAAAGTTTCGCAAATAATTTTCGTAATGAACTGAGAAAGTAGAAATAATTTAATACGGGCCGAGTTAATAAAATCACGAAAACACGTAAATGTTTTAATGCATTTCACGTTTCTATGTTTTATTTAATTGTACTACTTCGCTCAAAATTTTATCAGAAATGAGCAGACATTACGGCAGTAATTGTCTTCCAAACAAAAGGATAGACGACGGATTAAATTATCTCTATGGTGACTCCTGCTTGAGCTTAAGGCAACTATAACGGATGAATTTTAATAAATGAAGAGTCAATAGAATTTTTTTTCTTTGGTAGCGTAATATTAAAGTCAGAAATAAAGCACGGTGCCAGATGATCCGGGCACGAATCCCACAAGGACCCATCTTTCTGTCTAGCTGTCAACTCCGCCGCTACGACACTGATCAACAGGCAATGTTGTTTAAACGGCTAGATAAAATTTGCGAATAGGAGATAATCATATACTTTGCCAACGTAATCTTTCCTGAATATTTTCACAAGTAAAACTATAATATTGCATAAAAAATAATAAATTATAAATGAAATAAAATGTCTTTCTTTTTCTTTGGACTACTGTATTTTCTAGTTGATGCCGTTTGAATGTTTTGTAATATTTAGTTTCTTTTTTCTATCTCTTAAATACTTAAAAGATTAATTTATATTTTAATATAATGCAAATATACATATATATATATAATATATTACAGATTTTTTTTAAATGAATAAAAATTTATATCGTAGAACTAATGCAATTATTCTTAAATGGAAGATTATTTTTACTATCTTTAGCACTTTCTGAATTCGAATGATATCACTGTACGAAGTTGAATTGGATTTCTCATGCAATAACGAATCAATGGGTCATCTGCCAGAGTCAGGAAAAATGGGTTTCCTAAGAAAATGGATATGAAAAACAATATAAATAAAAACTTTTTGTTCAATTTTTTTATATGAGGTCATGCATTAGCTTGATTACTTCCGAACGATTCTTACATAATTTAAAATGGAAAACATTTCAATCAAGAAAGTTTAAAGTAAACTCTATAATTTGTTATGCTCCAGGTCATTCTTGATACTTTATATGTTAAAGATTGTATTCAAACATTTAGAGTGATAGACTTACAACCAAAAAACAAATATTTCCCATCCCATTAAAATGCTAAAAATCTATGATCCCAATTATATAGACTTTAAGAAGACATTTCCGAAATTTGTGTTCGAAAGAAAACATAAATTATAAATGTGTGTTAATATATAGCTCTATTCTGCTAACTGTATTAACTTATATTAACTACTCTATTCTGTTATGTTAATTATGTTAACATATTCAATTATGTGATCTATGTTTATACATATATTAATATAAATCATATTCAATATATCAATATGTTCATTTGATTGGGTATTTGGTCTATTGTAAGCATTTTTTCGTAAACTTACTTGGAACTAGAAATATTTAGAGAAAAATAAAATTTATAGACTTGTAATGAAGCATGAAATCACGTCTTCTATAATTAATTACAGGCACATGTACCTTTATATATATTTAACAGACTTTTATGAACGTACATTAGTTACAAGGTTAGATCTTTGACTAGTAAAAATGTTTTATTAAGAGATATATTAATTCATTTAGTTCTGGAATTTGCCTTAAACTTACAGTTTTATATACAGTTCAGAATATTTTAAATATAAGAATTGAATCTAACAGTTTATTTGAATGCAACAATGCAAATCGATTAGTATATATAAAATCCTCTGACAAATCATGCTTAATACCTTCTTCGGGTAATCCTACATAATCCAGATTAATTAATAAGAGAATTTTACAAATAACTAAGACGACGCCTTCTTTTATTGGTTATAAATCACTTGAATTCCTTAATCTATTTTCAAATCGCTGCAAAAAAAAAAAAAAAAATTCATGTTAGTAACTCAGACATCTCAAAATCTCTTATATAACTATACTTTTTAGAAAAAATTTAATAAGGAGATTTTTTATTCAACTGATTTTTCCAAGATATCCTATACTTTTTTCATATCTATTGGCTATATGTTTTAGTAACGAATCCTACTTGTGAGGAACATGATGTTCTATATTACTATTGATAAATATTGAAATAAACTTCATCTTATTAATTCATGTGCCATAGTAGCAACAAATAAATTTGTAAAAGGTTTGAAAAATTTTTAAGTGATACCAAAGTTTCAAGTTTTATTTATATACCAAGATCCAAATAGACCGAAACGGATTGATATACTATAAAACGTGTTGAATGTGGAAGATAAAAAAAAAAGAATATTTTTTAAAGTTAGCTTTCTTCTTTTTTTTTTTTCTTTCAGAAAGGAAAGAAATTTCAACTTTTAACAAAAGTCATCTAAGATGTCGATCTTTCTTCGTTTTTTTCAATTTAATATTCATTGGAATCGATTGAATAATTTTCTAAGATAATTTATCCACTCATCCTTTGGAGGAAACAAGAAACTGAAGGATCAGGAATCAGAACCAAATTAAGTTATTCTGTTAAACGTCTCTCTTTTCCCATTAATAGCTGTATACTATACAATTTTTCAAGGAATAGAAATAATATATATTTATTTTTGAAGTTCGCAAACCTTCTTCCCAAAGGACACTTGAGATCTCCAGAGTATAAAAAAAGGCAGCCATGTCACCTTTTTCTAATGCCTTTTCTGGTTTTTGGACTTTTTCTTTTTTTCGAACTGAAATACGAATATTTTCAGGTAAAATGGATGACTGAATTTGCTTATAACTTTATCTTTCGATAGAATAATAGAATATTTTTGAATATTTTCAAAAATTGAAAAATTGCATTAGTATTGTTTACTATTTTTTAAAGTATAAAAAGCTATCAGTCGAATAATTTAATTACTAATGGATTTATTCAAAGAAATGCCATTTATAATTTAAATAAAAATTTGATTTATTTTAATTAAGAATAAATAAAATCAGAATAATTATAAAGAAAGATACTTTTATTGCAATCTAATATTTCTGAATTACACAATAACCTAATAGCTTTTTAATTATTCATATTTTTTAATTTAATCTGTAAAAAGATAAATATTATTTATGATTGCTACTTCAACTATTTATTTGCAATACAAATTTAAGTAATTTCATCTAAACCTTTAAAACACTGTTTGATCCTAGATAAAACTCATTGCAAATGAATGGTACAGGTACAGTCTCTAAGAATTTAATATATTTAACAAAATTACTTAATAAATTATTAAAAATAAATGAATTCTCTGAAAATTAGGTCAAACTGCAATCCAATAAATCCATAATGAAAGTAATAAAATAAACTCAATTTCTTAATAGAAGATATAAGTAAATTATTTATAACTTTTGTCTGTAAAAACATTAAAAATTTGTTTTTCGAAAGAAAAAAAAAACAATATTATATATTGCAGTGCAAACTTCGAAATGGAGTGCTTATACTTTTAATGAAAGTGCAATATTATTGAATTTTTCAATCGAAATTCAACTTCAGCTAAATGCAATAATATATATATATTTATGAATTATTTATCATTCCAGGATTTTTAACACTGTTTTGCGGTTTATTAAAAAAACAATAAATGGCGAAAAGTTTCCAGAATTTTATCAGATTCCTTGTTAAAATCGTGATAACAATCATCATCTTATAACTATTATATACAATTCATATAGAAGTCTATTTTAACAAATATTAAATCCGCTTATGAATTAGAGATAAGTTTAAAATCGAAATTATCTATAAAGTTTAAAGTTATTTAAATATTTCTAATATTTAAGCTCATTAAGAGGATATCATATTCCTGATAGAGATAACAGTTTAAAATTTAATGTACAGTATATATTAGCAGAAATATTATCCCGCTAATATCGCATCAAATAAATAAATATATTCAGTCATTTAAGTTTAAATATTCATATAATTGTAGTCATACAAATCGAACTGCAATATTGAATTTTTCAATCTAAAGTCAAGTTAAAAGCTAAAAAGCATTAATACATTTGTGAATTATTTATCATTCTAGGATTTTTAACATCTTTGGCAGTTTGTTATTAAAAACAATAATGATTTAAAAGCTTTGTTCGGTTCTTGGTTAAATTCATATGACGATCATCCTCTTATAGTGAACTATATATGTAGATATAGATCTATGTTAACAAATGTTTAAACTGCTTATGATTTAGAGATAAATCTAAACTATAAATTACCTATCAAGTTAAAGTTGTTTAAATATTTCTAATATTTAAGCTCGTTAAGAGGATATCGTATTCCTGATAGAGATAACGGTTTAAAATTTAATGCAGTGTATATATTAACAGCAATATTATCGTATCAGATACACAAAGATATTCAATCATTTGAGTTTTAAAATAATCATAATGCCGGTGTGCGAACAACGAAATAATTTTTTTTTTTTCCAATTATGTTAAAATATAAGTTAGACTTTGTTTCACGTTAACGATTCATGATGCGGGAATTCAAAAGATTAAATTCTTAAATATTTTTAAAACATGTGCTACTGATTTCTTTTCACTAGATGTGAGAATTGAGGACTTCAAAAGATTAAATTCTTAAATATTTTCTTTTAAAAACACGTGTCATTGATTCCTTTCCCTTAGAAACCAAAACAAGAAAAAGAATCAACAGATCAGAAAAAAATAAAATAAAAAAATATTTGTTTTGGATACATTTAATAAATTTAAATAAATATGCTTAAGAAATTTCTATCGAGGCATACAATATTGTTTACAGACAGATAATAAATAATTTAAATTAAAACAGAAACTAATAAAAAAAAATTCGATATGAAAAATAAATATATATTTTCGAACAGATTTGATTAAATGGTATAAAAAAAAAAACTGAAAAATGAAAATATATCGATGATGTTTATATTAAAATAAGTAATGTATTTTAATGGTAAATTACACTAGATGACCTAGGTTCTTATCTTCTTTCTTTTTCCAATTTACCTTGAATCGCGCATATTTTTTTCATTCTGTAAAGCTGAAGAAAATAAATTTGAAATTAAAACTGAACTGAATAAATTTGTAATTTTCGATAAAATTAAGTAATCATCCATTTTTCTGTGAATAGTATTTTTAAGATAATTTTATTAAAAGCAGCCATGTTTATCACGCTATTTATTTCAATAAAAACTAATTTTTTTTTTTAATTTAAATTTGTAAAATAAATATGTAATTACTGTATATAAATATTTATTTTTCTGATAATTTCTTATGGAAAATGAATTAATAATAATAATAAAATTAACATGCATAAAATTATTCAAGTGATTCATAATACATAGTTTTCTGTAATGCTTAAAATAAAAAAAAATTCTTTTATTTACGTAATTTAATCCTTAAAATAAATCTAATAATATCAAAATTACATATCGAACAGTTTTTGATCTGTTTAAAATAGTTTGTATTTTTAAAAACAGATATCATTTTTCTCTTTATGGCCCATTTTTATAAAATTGGTTCAATTTTATGTTATTTCTATTATTTTTCTCCCATTTTGTTCTGTACAAGATTTACTTGCTTTATGTTGGGAAGTTTATCATTCAGAAAATATAATAAAGATTTTTATCCAGTTTAAATGAATCTATGTTAACTTTTGTTTGAAATATCAAAAACTTTTTGTTTAAGATATCAAAAATATGTAAGATATATAAAAAAGTTAACTCTTAATTGTTCCTATTTAATGAAATATTGATATAAAAAAATTATATTGAGCTTCTCAATGCAGAATGTCTTATATATTTACGTTTATACTAAACCTTCGTTATTCTTTATTTATCAAGATTTTATATTAATATTAATTATTCACTTTTGTTATTTTTTCAACTTTCTATGGTTATAAGAAATTTATAGTTAGAAATTTTGCTATTTTAAAAATCTCTGAATTATAAGAATATGCACATATCCCGTTCTTTAATTTTTATTCAATAATCATTTCTCATTACTTATCTTTATTTATTATCAGATATTAATCTTTTATATCTAATAAATTTAATAAATTAAAATCAATAAAAAAGTTATTTCTGATTATAATCTATTATGATGTTAGTCTTTCTTTAACATAATTTGCATGCAAATAACTAATATAACATCGATAATACTTAACTAAAATCAATAAACCACATCTCTGTGATAAATTGTAGCTATACAGTATATAAATAGCGTTAAAGCTACTGTTCCTACTGATTGATTGATGCTATCATTCATTATGAATAAGAATGGAGGAAAGTATTTTAAAAAACTAAAACTTAGCATATAAGTTAATGTTCCTTATAAAAGATATAGCAAATGCATATATAGCAAGTTCAAGGGAAAAAATTGCAGTTCAGAGCGAAAATTTCACTTATCACTATATCTAGGAGATAAAAATTATTTTTTCTAGTATCTGATTACGTTTCTTTTTCAATTTTTACAAATAAAAATAGAATACTCGAAAAATTTTTAATTTTTATCTGACAAAAAAAAGGGATGCAATTAAAGTTATAAAAAGTTCTTAGATTCGATGGCACTCGTATTCTATCTCAACATTTAAGTCCTTTTGTTCTGCCATAATCACGAATTTAATGAAATTAGTCAGTTTTTCGAATATAATAAAATGTTATCTCATTCTAATACAAGTAACTTTCTTATCTCTAAAGATGGCAGTTAATAATATTTGTTTTCTTTAAGAAGAGTATTTTAAAAGCACTCAGAATTTCAAAACAACGTTTATTTCTTTACTCGTTGAGTTGGAGATTTATTAAATCTGAGATGAATTTTTCAAAAAAAAAAAAAAAATCGAATATAAAATATAAAAACAGTAAACAGTAAAATAACTATATTCAACAATTAAATCTCAGTATTATATGTTTATATCTGTAATAAATATATATAAAAAAACATTATTGAAATTTTTATTTTGTCATTCTAAACATAAAAAGTGCAGTTTTAGTAATATGTTACTCGAATGGTCTTATATTGCCCCTTTAAGTTTTACTGCTTTTAGCAATCTGATTTATCGGAAAACTTCAAAACTTTTTACTTCAAAGGAACTTTTAACCTGAGTTTCATAAATAATATCGGACCATAACGATGTCCAGTCTTCATATATTATCTTTCAGATAGTTCTTAGGTTTTCGTGCAGCTGCTGTGTGCATCAATAGTGAGTTACACCTGTGAGTTGCAGTTTCTTTAAAAATACACCTGTGAATTGCAGCTGTTCTTTTACTCAAATATCTTTGTATTTCTGTAATTCTTCTTCCAGTGAATTTTAGGAATATTCAATACTGATTTTATTATTTTAAAATCCTTATTGAGTCAAAAATAACTTATAAATCGTATATCGATATTATTTCGAAAGAGTTTTCTAGAATCTCTTAATCATTCTACATTAATCAAAAATATAGTATAAAATTTGATGACAGAAATAAAATGGTTTAAGAATCTAAAGAAAAATTTCATGGAAAATATATCATAAAAAAAGTGTCTAATGAAAAATTTTGATTATTGAAGTTGCTTGTGTTATGAATTTTCATCATGCTTCTTCTTCTACATGGCATTCATGTTACTATAACATTCTAACTATCATTAAAATAGAATTTATATATGATTTTTCAAATATTAAATTTGTATATGTGTGTATAATGTAGAAGTAATTTGCAACGATGAAAAGTAACCTCAAGAAACAAATTATAGTTCATCATTTCTGCTTCATAACTTCTAGAGAATGTATTCGGTCCTAAACAGTGGAATATGCCTTATATAGAAATATGAACTTTATTCCGTATCAAACTAAAGTGAGGTTAATGCAGCAAAGATGTTTTTGCTGGAAAATGCAACATTCCACTTTGGAGATGACGCTTCTAATGTTTAGCACAAAATCAGATATGGCAGAAACCCAAATTGCTTTTAGTAAAATACTTATCTAAATGAATCGTTATTGAAACAACCGAATGAAAAAAGAAACTAAATATGACAATTTTTAAAAAGTATTATCCCTTCGTTCTCTTTTACAAGATATTAGATTTTATGAATTTCTCTAATGATATATCTTTCGTCGAAATTAACTGTTTTTGATATCCGCAGTTTATTCACTTCTAAAATATTGGCCAAAATAATCAGATCGGATGAAGCTGGTAAAAAAAAATCTATTCAGTTTTACTCGAAGAGGAGTTGATTAATGCTGATTTTTAGTCTAATGATGAGATTTGTTCTTATGCATAGGCTCGAATCGATCTTTACAAAAATCTATAAAGATTCTATCTAGGCTTGGAAATAGAATGGGATAATTATATCAAGGGAGAATAATTCAAAAAATTACTGTGAAAATTATTATACTTGCACATGCAAATATGAGAGAAAAATTACTTAAATACACCCGAAATCAAATGATTACAACACAGAAAATTATAAATATGATAAATTTTTTCGTCATGAAAAACAACTTATTGGTTAAGTCAAATCAAATGTTTATAATTTTTATTTATAAATGAAAAATAATGTTTCAAATTTATTTTTTTTATAAAATTAAAATCAAATATTTATAATATAAAGAAATGGAATATTTGAAATAAAAAAATTCAATGTAAACATTTCGAAATCTACTCATTTAGTTTTTTCCCCGAATATCTATATAATAAAATATATTTCTTTCAATTTTTTAAAACCAAAAAATTTTACAAAATGCTTATAGTAGTACCAAGATTTATAAGAAGAGCAAAAAAGAAATCTCTTATACATCAGCCAAAGATATCAGGATGTAGTATGATTCATATGCTTTAACCGGTATTACTATTCAGACACACATATCCGTTTTGGAAGAATGGTTTCAGATCTTTAAAAGGAAAAATTCTGAATAAATCCAGAAATCGAAAACTCACGTTCTAAGAATCTCTTCTTTTCGACTTGTCTTATCAAAATTCTTTCCTAATTTTAAAAATATTTTTCACACTACATTTTCTTATTGTTTGGTATAGCTTGGCTCTCTTATTTAATATGTAATCGCATTCACTCAGACCTATTACTTGGATTAAATATCTCTAGCATTTTTGAAGGTGACACCTTTTCTTGGAATAAATTCGAATATTTAAATGAATTTGAATAGAAACTGAGTTAAAACTATTTCGAATTGTTAATTAAAATGTATTGCTTTAAATGTTAAAATATTTCAATCGTTAGTTTCAATAAATCGGTACTGAGAACTTATTCGGGATAATTTTGATTTGCTATACAAATGAGAAAAAATTATCTTTAAAATTATCATTATTTCATTTAAAACGAGTAATTGGTAAATATTTAATGCCAATAATTGCTATTTTTATTCAAAATAAAAGATTTTTACTTAAATTTTTTTTCAGCAAAACAAACCACATGCAATATTTCTTCTCAAAAAGCCGCCAATGTTGTTTTGTAACTTACCTGTGCATTTGAATTTTGTCTTTGATCTGAACTTTTTAAAAATGCACATGTAAATTATATCTTCTTTTTTACTCTTTGTAGATAAATTTTAAAGTAAACATTTTTTTTTCTTTAACTATATGTGTGTTCTTTTATATATATGTGAATATCGAGAATAAAAATCGGGACCGCATAAATCACGAATAAAAAAAAATATTCCGAGCCATATAATATTGTTTTGATAAGCAAAATAAATCTTCATATATAATATATATGGAGATTTATTTTGCTTATTTTGTTAATGTTACTATTTATGAAGAAACATTCTCATGAATTAAATGATTGCATTTCGTTAATCATCTTTTCGTACTAAGTACAAAAGATAGCTTATGTGGATCATACACTCATATCTGTTCTGTGAAGGAAGCAAACATTCACATTATTTATTTCTACATTAATATCAGAAAAGGCTTGCATATTATCTACAGTATTTATATTTTCATATAGTATTGATCTCTATGCATAACTTTTTACTAGAATTAATAATATAAAAAATTGATTGGTGTGCACTGAAAATTATAGTTTTCTGCAAAGTAAATTATGATAGATAACCTATTTATAGTATAACCTTTAAATAACTATATAAATGATAAAAAATAGCATCGTATAAATTAAAAAAGAAACATATGACGATAAAAATTTATAAAAACGATAATATTAAACAAGGATAATATTATTACCGCATAGCAAGAAGTCATAACACAACTAATGTTATGTTATAAGAAGGACCGGAAATTATTCTTTCGTTTTTTTGCAACCGGAAATTAAAATCTTCATTGAAAGAAAGGAAAGACGACAGAAAAAATAAGAAAACATGATGATTGAATTTTAAATAAAAACAAAAAGAATTTTCTTCTTTAAATTATAATATGTAAAATTTTAAAAACGGTATAGGAGTAGTGAGTATATATATATATATATATAATTTAAAGTTTATTTGTTTAAAGATCTGTAACTCTAGATATTTCAATTTGAATTAAATTATGTTCAAATTTTTAAAGATTTTTTTCCTCTCATTTCTTTAACTTTTTTGTATTATTTCTTTCTCAATTTGTTACAATGTAATTTCTCATTCGCAATCAGATTTCATTATGCAATACCGTATATATTTTTCTTGTTTCATCAGTTTTATAATGGAATAACAACCTGAATTACCGTATATGATGGAGACTGATTGCTTGAAAACTTTAAAAATTTTAAACTAAATAATAAATAATATTTCAATTTAATTATATTGATTATTAAAAGAATACGAAACTAATTTTTGCAAATCATTTCTCAATAGTATCCTTAAGAAGTACAATTAATTTTCCTAATTTTTTTTCTATTTTTCTTTAATTGTTTCTCATCTTTCGAATATTAAAAAATTGGAATAAAAATTTAAAAATTTTTAAGATTTAAATAGTTTTTAAAAACATCTAAAAAATTGCCGTGAAAACTTAAAGAAAGATAAAAAGTATGGCTTCATTGAGCAGTTTCTCAAATTATTTGAAAGCTTCGATATTAAACTACATAAATAAGATGGAAATAAATATAACAGTGAACAAAAATTGAGTTTCCTCGTGATAAATTATAAAATACTATGTGCAATATTGTGAAAAACAGCTCTTGAGAAATGTTTGTAATATTATATGATGTCTCTATTGGATATGTAGAAACACACATTAATTTATTGAGTCTTTCTCGATATAAAAAATAAAAATAAAAAAATATTCTCTCAATCGACTTGCAGATTTGGTTTCAAAATTATTTGTTATTCAGAGTACATTAAATATATTTAATAGGATTATGACAAGCAATAAAATAAAAAATGCCTATTAACTAGCTCAATAAATTAGATCTGGTAACTTCATGATAATAAATATCTCTTAGTAAATCTCATCATATGGATGGAATGCGATGCGGAATATATATTTATATATATATAAAAAGCAAACATATTTTTCTACTATCAAAATATTTTTGAATCTTTTTCTGAAATCTAGATAAAAACATCTAAATTATGAACATCTAGAAAAATAAATCACTAAGATGAAGGAAATATGGAAAATAAAACAAAAAATTCTTTAGAAGAAGTTTTAAAAATTACGTACATCTGCATCATCAATTTTTCAAAAATAATACTTTTAAACTGTAAATATTTGAAGTTAAAACGGAAGATCAGAAACAAATTTTAACATATAATATTTATATATATATATATAAAACGCATTTAACTGTAAATCACAAAAACAAATATCATCTATTAAAAGCAATGATTTAATATTTGATGATATAAAATGAGAATAAAATAATTTTTCGTCCTGATCATCTTTATGATGTACCTATAAACATTACTTTTATTATAAGAACAATAAGGTAATTGTTGGTACCGAACAGGTTACTTCCTATTATAAATTTTACTTTATAAACCCTAAATTACAGTGGTTTGTTTACAAAATTATTAATAAAAATTTCATAAAATAGTAAACCATAATTTAAATTTGGTATATAACTTACTGAGTTCTAAGTAGGAAACATGCCAGATTAATAGATCTATAATACCGAGCTTATTACAGAACTTAACAGCTCCGTTTAGTAGTATAATATACATCACAGAAATCAATAAAGCACTTGAATCTGCAACAATCTTACATTTACATTTAAAGAGTGTTACTGTTCTGGATATTAAATTATAAAATTTCCCGAAAATGACTTATTTTACACAACGTTACATAAGTATTAAATTTCGTATTTATATATACAATTTTGTACATAAATTTTATACTTTTAAAACCCAACAACTAGCGATTCTTGTTGCTTGTTTACAAAAGAAGCCGATTTAATAAATAAATATATAAAAAAGAATTTTTAATTTCGATTGACTTTATCCGTAATTTCTGAATATTCTAATATTTTTGACATAAGTCTAAAAAGAAATGAATCTCCAGGGAATGCAAATTTCCCCCTTCAAACTGCATAATATAATCAAATCACCAACTCAAGAATGCATTCTGTATGTATTAGAATACTTTATCGGCTGTTTTCAATGTTTTGCATCCAAAAGAAAAGTTTTGGTAGTTTTAGATCTGCATCCAAAGAAAGAAATTTAAATGTCGATATAATGTACTCTGTTTTCATCCTAAATATTAGAAAACTATATATATATACATATATCAAACATTTATCTAGATTTATATATGTCTAGATAATTAAATGTTTATTTTTGATTTCGCCATAATAATAATAACAATAATAATAATAATAATAACAAAGATAAAGAAAAAGTAGTTCTAGCGTAATTTTCTTTAATATAATTGAACTCCGAAAAATTGTCATTTTGAAAAACCAATATTGACTTTACTTTCTTCGCAATGACAGTTTTCATGCATTAAAAATTAATAAAATAAATAAATTTATTTTAAAAAAATAAATTAAAAATTCATACGGATGTTATACGTTATAATCTAATATTTTTTTTAAAGATTTTACTCGGATAAATCTCTATTTTTGTTTGCTTTTCGTTATTAAAAATTTCTTTTAAAAGTATCTATTAAAAAATATTTTGTCGGACAAAACGGTATGGTAAAAACTAAATTTTGTTCTATCTATATTATTTTTTGGGAGAATGTCTTGGGTTATTAGAATAGCTAATTATTATTTATCGAATGATTTACATCGCTTATTAATATATATATATGTTTTTTTAATTCTATTATTCATACAAGTCTTAAATTATACAATATTTACATTTGAAAACGAACCAAATAATAAAACTCTATATTTAAAAAAATGCGATTCGTTTTCGAGTCCATGCTTGGAAAATATTTTAAAAAATAAAATAGATATTGAAATACTATATATGCATTATTTATACATATGCGATCTGTATTTAAAAAAAAAAAAGAAAAAAAGGGAATGTTGGTATAAGGCAATAGTAGATATCAATAATCCAAATAATGCTTTTGAACTACTACACAAAAATTGCTTTCTTCGTTTCGTATTTTTCTTTTTTTTTTTTATTTTGTAAAACTATAAAATTTGAATAGTTTTTAATCTTTATATAAAAAATAGTTAATTTTTTTTTTCATATTGTATTTACAAGTTTAAATAAGAAAACGTTAAAATGACTTCCGGTCGTAACCTTGTCAGCAACGAACTGTTCTGAAACATTTGGTTCGTCTCTTCATCATCGTTAATAACACATCATCAAAAGTTAATCTCTTAGCAAGATGATGAAAAGAGTTCTTTATTAATATCTGATAATGGATGATATATCATCGATATATAAATTTTAGAATCACTTAATAATTACTTACAACAACGTTTCGTTAATTTTTAAAAATCAATAACATATGAGTGGGTTACTATATATATATCAAAAATCTTTAATTATAAATTAATGAAAAAACAAAACAAAAACAAAACTTTTAGATGATAAATTCGCTTTAATTACTTATTTATTTTATTTTTTTGGTATAGAAATGATTCTAACATATTTTTAAAATCGACAAAATATATATATATAAAAATATGAATTTTTTAAAATACTTAAAAAAATTATATTTAATCTTGATTAGATAAGTTATAAAAACATTTCGAGATGAAAAATTGAAATTTTTAGAACTAAAAGAAAAAAATGTTTTTAATAAACTGCTTTCTGAACGAATTTTTGTTTTTTTCTCTCTTAGCAAATATTAACAAAATTTCTTTGCCTATAAGAAACTGTTTTTATATCCTCAAATGATTAAAAAAACGCTATACTGTTATTAATCCATTAAAAATAAAAAAAAAAAGAAAAACAGTTCGACCGAGTCATAAAATAATCTACATTAAAAATTCCGATGATTATTATTAGCTTATCAACTAATAAAAGAAATTCGGTTCGGTGTAATTAGTATATTTAAAATTGTTGTTAGTTATAAATAAAAAAAAAATCTTGCCTTATAAATTAATTAATTTCTCTAATAAAGAAACTTTTATTATAAATTTATAAAAGATTAATCAGTTTTACTTTTGTAACACTCGAGAAAAAAACATTATGGAAATATTTATGTATTTATTTATTTATTTTTTGTGTGCTTTTCTTTCTCGGGTTATTTAAAATTCAATACTAACGCAAAGATGGATATCATGTGATAATGAAGATATTATACGAAATGATGTTTGCACATGTCTTGTTACATCCACAGCTGAATTATTGCATTCTGTTCTACTTGCGACTGTTTTCGCATATATTTTTGTTACGTCGCACAGATTTGACGTATCTTTTTTTTTTATATCATAAAAAATACGCAGCAGTTAATTTATTCATAATTTGAAACCGAACTACAAAAATATATACATAAATATATATATTTTTCTGTGCATAAAAGAAAAAAAAAAGATAATTACTCACTATTATGCACCTGTATATTCGATGTTATACGAGTATCTTTACATAGATTAAACGTGATGGATATGACGTACGTTGATATCATTTGTCATGCATCAAAATGAATGTATTGCATGATGTATCCATGTCATCAACAGACGAATTCCTAACAAATATTTTAGTTTTAATGATTCGGTTCTTGACATGACGTGCGATATTGCGATTTTTCATTTGCCGAATTATTTTTAGAATAATACTTCGAGCAATATTTCGGAATAATTAAAACAAAAATTACTCAATTTTATAATTATAATAATATATACATACGTTTTATTCTGTATGCAGTGATGCGATGGAGGACAGTTTTAAGTATAGAAAACAGAAAAAAAAAAAAAAGGTTTGCGGTAGTAGAATTGTTTAAAGCGTGTACTGCAGAGGTCGCCCTAGTCTGAGCTGTGTTAAACGCTCCATCAGATCATCCAGCAGTAGCGTCAGTAGGAGGTGAGACAGTGGTGAGATATCCAGCATGTTTTTCCTTTTGATCAATACGAGAGTTTAGAGTTCGAAAAACGATATATATACATATTCGTACTGATTTAAGAAAACCGAACACAACAGAAAAGATATATATATAAAAAAAAAAAAAATTTTTTTGAAAAGAAAAATTAAAAATATGGAAAAGTGCATTTGGTACATTTTCTGCTTATCGCTTACTTTGTATTTATTGTTGACTCTATTCGCAAATCTTGGAAATTGTACCGCAAACATTACAGGTAAGTGAACTCAAACTGTTTCTTTTTTAAATAGTTACTTCATCTCAGAGGTAGAAAGTATAAACAAAAGTTGTTAAATTTGATGAGATTTCCGTAAATTTTCTTAAAGCGTAAAAATATTTTGCAGATGATAAATAATTCTAAAGTTTTCTTAGATGACCAAATGGATTTTCATTCCGCTTTTTTTTCTGTTTTTTTATTTTTTCCTACAAATTAGCATTTTTAAATGTGCTGTAACGGTCTGTTTATTTAGATAACAGAATATCATTCGCAGTTTTCGCTGTTTAGCTGATAATTACTTCGGTATATTGCTGATAATATTTGTAAATCTGGCGACTGCTAAAGGTTTTGATGGACGTTCGGTGGTAGATGTTTATTTTGCTGATGTCTATAAATATGTTTTATTGCCTAGCAGAGACTTGATGACTCTTTTCGATATAATTAAACATCCTTTATGCCTTATATCTATCTAGATATAAAAAGCCAATTCTTCATTAACCATAGCTATTGATCTAAAAGGTATTATTATTATTTTATTTGAAGCGAACTAATCAAAATTTAAATTAATACATATTAACAAACGGATAATTATCCGTAACAGTTAAAAGTATATACTGTATATATATATTTTTTCTCTTCCTCCTTGTTAGTTCACGTTAACGAATATAAAATATTGGGAAAATTTTTTATCAATATCGTCGTCATTAATTGCTTTTTTTATTTTAACTGAAGTATTTTTTTTGCGAATTTTTTATCTGTAGCCAAGAAATAATAATAATAAATACATGAAATTAAAAGTAAAATTTTAATCGATTAGAGTTTTGGAAAATTCTTTAAAAAATAACGCACGAAAGAGTTTCATTTAGATCCTCGTATTATTCATCTTTAACGAAAAAAATACATATACTGTATACATATTTAGTCGTTAAGTAAACTTCGAGTTAATTTTTTTGAAAGCAAAGAAAGAAAATGTTATAATTCTTGTGTTTCAAAAGAGTTTCTGCTATTTAAATACTCCATTTATTCATAAAGTTATTTTGCTTAAGCATGCTAGTAATATAAAAATAGTTCTGAACAATATTAAAACTCGCATTGAGTTTAAGACTCATTACCGCTTCATTCATGTTATCATTACTTCTCTTAGTGACAAATGCCCATTTGCAATAGTTATTGTACTGACATTCTCATTTATGATATCATTTCACTTGACGAATTATAGCGTATCGAGTCGATTCCATTCATCAACCATGTCTTTCTTTTTAACCTCGGGGGGTTATCTTTGTTTTTAGACTATTCTGTCGATGTAATTCTCGGAACATAATATAAACCACGCAGTTCTCTCTCTCTCTCTCTCGTATGAAATATCGTGCTACTAAACAACTTTTATCCCGAAAAAAATCAATTAACCTTTTCGTTTCCTATCATACGGTTTGCACGAAAATACATTATACGGAGAGATAATGCATTCTATAAGGTAGTCAATAATAATTAATTAACAAATATTGATTGAAAACACCTTAGTTTCTCTTTAACCTTAGATTTACTTAGAAGGTCGGTTATATTCATAATAAATCTTGGAATAATAACCATTATTTATTAAAATATTATTTATTTAGCTACAAAATCTTAATTGTATTTTTGTTGTTTTCATTCTCTGTTTAGATAATTTGCAATTTTTATGTTTTTGCAAATTGTGCTTTTAGTAATTACTTCATTAAGCTTTATTTTTAGCAACAATTATTGAGAATCCTTTTTCATTTTCCTATTTTACTAGTTTAAAAAATTCATTTGTAACGTTTCTTTCATTCTTTTTTTTTTTCGTTCGAGATCGTAAAGAGCTTAATTATTAATGTTAGAACTAAACGTAATTACTCGATGTATATATATATATATATATATTAGTCGATTTTATTCGTTACGATACACGTAGCGGAATCATTCGGTAGATGGACGATCACAGACGATTAGTAAGAGATTATCACTCTATATTAGAAATAAATTCATCGATAAATATAAGCTGATTAACCGTTAGTAAATATTAGATTATAATAAAGTGATATCCTGTTTAAATATCTTTTCACTTCTTTTCGCATCAGTTGTTAGTCTTTCAATAGACCACTCGAGCGTTGCTTCATAGGAAGTAGAAATTTCAATGTTGCGCTTGATTGCTTCCTGCAAAGTCACGTGACTTGTAGCGGCCATTACTAAGAGACAACCTCCTACTATGAATGATTGATCTTGAAATATTTAAAAGCTGCGTGTTCTCCCAAATGATTGCACTGGATGATTGCTGCAGATCTAGAATACTTCGTAGGTTCAACTGATTCGGTAAGGAGACCATTCTGTCCCCATAATGTTACTAACTACAAAAGAAGTAATAACATGGGTTCTTTTTTTCTCTTATTGATTATAGAGTCTTTTCCTACTTAATGGGATAGCGGTATAAACAATAATAACGGATAAAATAATTTTTCTTCGTCGTTTAATCTATGCCATAAAATATAATTTCCGCTTTAATCCAAAAAAAGTCACGTTCAGATAAATATAAATAATATTTTTATCAGAAATATTCAATGGGAACCATTAGGAAATGGGATTTTTTCGGTACCTCCGATAACATTGACAGCAAAAGAAAACGCACTCAAAATAGACAAACTGATTAATCATTGTAGATTATTATTATTAATCTTTTCAAATTTAACATTTTTTTTTTTTTTTTGTTACCAAATTTTATCGAATTGAAATGTCGTCGATATTTTAAAAGGTTGGGAAAATTTCTCCTCTCATTATTTATCCAATAAAAAAAAAAAAATTTTTTTTTGTCAGTCGCACAGATCGAAAATCAAAGAAAATGCTTCAGAAAACTTAAGAAAAAAAAATTCTCTCGGAAAGATTAAAATAAAAAGAACTTATAGACAGGAAATCCCTTATCTTTTTCTTGTCGAATCGAAATGTCTTTTAACTTGTCGCTGACTTCATTTTAAGTCGAAGAACGCTATGTGTGGTAATTTATGTTCAATTGCTTTAATCACAGCGAAGAGGTATGTGGTGCAAAGATTACCATCTGACTTTGAAGCTACACAACTAGTCTCTCTCACCTCGCTTATAATGATGATAATAGTTTTGGCCATGTGCCATTATTATGTCTGATATCTGAAGTTTGAGATATGTGATGAGATAACTGGCTTTGAGGAATTTATTTAAAAAAAAAAATTTGTTCGTATTTTTACATGTAAATATATTGCGATGGGTTTTTTTTCCTCGTATATTTAATTTTGTAGTTACACGCTTTAATTTATTTTTCTTAAATTAAATTTTAAATTTAAACTATTCCTATTTTATCCTTATCTATCTTAACAATCGAGGAGTTTCCCTGGATTTATTTTCTCTTTCAATTCAGTTCAATTTAATTCCCAGTATGATGTTTGAATTTTCTTTTAAGGGTTTTTTTATTTTTTATTATTATTATTTGACGAAAATCATTAGTATAGCTGATAAATATACATATATATTTTATTCCAATTCAATATTCGGGTTTAGTTTTATTTAAAGGAAAAAAAAATAAAAATAAAAGGAGAATTTATAAATTAATTATTTTAAATTTTAATGAATATTTTAAAAGGGAAAAAAAATATTTTTTTATTGAAAGTTAACGAGTTTTTCCCTCCTTCTTCTTTATATCATCTTCTACGGTTTCTGTATTATATATAAAAAGAAAATTGTTTAAATTTCATTTATAGTATTTATTCTTCTGAAGTTACCTTAGAGCATTTTTCGTTTCTATTTGATTGTGCAAACAAGCGGTATAATACAAATATAACTTCTTAATTTAGTGTTCATGTCGGAATGATTACGCTACTCAATATTTATATAAAAGAATTTCGATTTTGTAATATATGGGTATTTTCTTTCCTACGTTTATTTAGTCACGGAATTAAAATAAAAAAAAAAAAAAAAGGAAAAGAAATCACGATGTTATATAGTTGTTTATACAAAAACAAAGTTCCCAGAGTATAAATCTTATTGAAGAATGCAATATTAAAGAACGTAATGTTGATAGTAACGAAAAAACGTTGCTAAGAAACGTTGCTTCACTCTAACTAGCACATACCATATCTAATCGGTTTACATATCAATAACTTGGTTAAATTCGCAATTTAAAATTTCATGAAATAATTCATAAAACATCAAGAAATTTTTGATGACTATATTCAAAAAGTCGACTTTCTAATCTTTACAAAGTAGAACTTCTACCGTAAATTATAAATAAATCGATTTATTAAAAATTAATCGCAGTTTTATTATTTTCTTGTTTGTTATTTTTCAAGTATAGAGTAAGGCAATTTTTCCTGTTTTTTATTTTTCTCTTTAAAAATTACAAATAGTTCTTTAAGCTTTTAAATGTGTGTGTGTGTGTGTGTGTGTGTGTGTGTGTGTGTGTGTGTGTGTGTGTGTGTGTGTTTTTTTTATTTTAAGAAAAGAAAACAATAATAAGAGATTCGGATCTACTTTAGGCTGTTAGTACTTAAAACATGATGTAAGATTCTGGCAAAAATGAAGTAGTGGTCACTCATAAAACGTGAATTAAACCATGCAGTAAAGCTATTTCTTAAATAAAAGTTGTCTCTAGTAAAAAGTTGGCTGTCTGCCATATTGTTTTTAGTTTATTCCTAATATCTACAAAATATTCTCGAGCATGATTTTATTTCTTAAAATAACTCCTATTTAATGTCAATTTTAAAATGTTCTTATATAAAAATATATTATATAAAAAACCCAATCCATTTTTTTACTACTAAAAATCATTGCTTTCTCCAGAAAAATCCGATAAGAAAAAACTCTTTAACGTCGTTAATTATGCTTATAAATAATGAATTTATTAATCGTATAAATTTATTTTATTAAATATTAAAAAAGTTTCTGAAGTTTTATTTAAAAAAATTACCAAAATATACCTTTAAAATTTCAATAAGTTCGTAATATTTTAATAACAGTTTTAATATCTGCTGCTCTCTTGCTATTATTAACAGGAGTTACAATTGATATAATCTTTCAAACTGTCTTAAATAGAGTCATCATACAATTGCTGCTGTTGGCAAAGAATTTTTTCCCAATATACTTTCTAGAATGACATCGAAATACTTGTTGCAATCAACAGTGAGTAACAGGGGACTATCTATCCCAAATAGAGTAACTCCATCTTTCGAGTGATTCCTGTTGGCAGAAGATGCATCAGAAACGTGTTGTGTTTTCGAAGGGTATCGATGTATGTGTACAATAAAGAAAGTAAGTGGAAAGTACAACGTCCAATAACACGAAAAAGAAGCGAAAAAAAAAAAAAATAGAAAGACTTGGATCTTTCACAACGAAAACCCTCTAAGCAATGTACAAAGTGTTAAGTTTCAGAAGAGTTTTTATTTTTTTCCGAAACATTTAAATGGTTATAAATAAGATAAATTTTTTATTCAAAATGCTAAAGGCTGGAGAAGAATTTTTTTAAAATAATTTTTCATAATTGAGAAGTTTCTTTAATACGTTCTTTGCCAAATTCGTATAGTTAAACGAAAAAATATGAGAAAATTTTAAGTATTCGGTGTAAGTTTTAATTCAAACTGAACATTATTTGAAATTTAAAAAAAAAAATTACCAAGGTAGAACTAGCCAGCTATCAATCAATGTTTGCAGATATGTTTGACTCGAAGATAAGTAGACATTCGTCGAGACTAGTTTGATCAGTGTTTTAGTGTCTATAGAAAAGATAAGCTAAGAATTGAATAGAAAGAGGTGTCAGTTTATGTCAATATTAGAAAAAAGGGAAAAGACGTTGATGGAAGTGGAAATGTGAGAAACTGAATGGAAGACTAGTAATTTGTAAGAAAAGAGAGTAGGTTTGAGAAATGATGTCTGTAGCAATCTTGCGTCTGCAAAGCAACTATGGAGATATTGGATAGACAAGATTGGTCTTGCGAATCATGAGGCATGTCGGAGTGATGAAGTAATAGGTCAAGTGGAAACTTAGAAAAACGCGCTTTAGAATGTAAAAGATGTGTCACTCTTGGAACAAATAAGAAAATTTTAAATTGCTTTCAAATAAATCAAATAATCACTCACTGTGAAACAAAATAAAAAAAAATAAAATTTTTAAACTTTGTATTAAAATAGCAAAAAAAAAAAATTCTAATTACGCAGCGGAGATGTGCGAAGAAAAAACTTTTCCGACATGTTCGCATGTTCCTTCAGTTTAGACTTTTTTTCCGTAATTGCATCATATTTTCGAGTTTATCTTCTTAATTTTTTTTTTAACAATAAAAAAAAAAACATAGATAAATTCAGAAATATTTAGAGTTCTTTCTTTTTTTTTTCTAAAATGATTAAATAAAAAATTTTAATTTGTATAAAAACTAAAAAAAGTGTGTTTATTTTTAACTTAAAAAAGTTCTTTAAAAAAAAAAATGTTTATTTATATAAAATATTTAACGATAAAACAACAAAGAAACTTTTTTTCGTTTTTAAAATTATGACAGAATATTAAACGAATATTTATTCATTTAAACACGAATTCAGCTTTAGTCATCTTGAAGATTTTAATATTTTAAACTTAATACTATTCTAATATAATAATTTCGAAACAAATTTTACTCAAAGTTTTATTATATAATTATATTTACCAATTTTTTTTTGTTTTCCAGTGATTAATCACCAGTAAATAAAAAATTACGTCAACACATTTGACCGATAAGTAAAATGTTATCGAAATTTTTCTATAACCTAAACGAGAAGATAAAATTCAAGATCAGTGCATTCTTAAACTGTTTACTATCCTTTTGTAAAATTTAAAATATCATAACCATTGACATTTATGCTGTTACCGTCGAAATTTTATTTTAAAATGTATTCTATGCATATTTTATAAAGATAAAGCAGCTGAACTTAAACAAGGAATTTTTTTTCCTCGAAGAGAATTTAGAAGAAAAATTTGAAATATTTCAATTAGACAATTGCTTTAATTGAATATTTTAAATAGAATATTCTTTCATGCCTCTAGTTTACTTCAAATTATATAATGGACAAGTTAGAAAAAAAAAAAAAAAATACAGCCTAAAAACATTTTAACTTTTCCTTTGATTCTTTTCTTTACGGTTTTTAGCGAATGGAATGAAAATGATTTTGAGTCAAAGAGCAACATTTGAAGTATGTTTACTACTTATTCTTGTATCATGTTAATAAGTCATTCTCAAGTTAAACATTAATGTATAAATCATCATCAAATGCCGAATAAACTAGTTGGAAGAATTACGTTCGCATAACTAGCTTCTTACATTAATATTCATAAAACTAGCAACATATTGAAGTTATTTAACAAATTTATTCATTACTAGAGAAACAAAACGAAAAATTTTGTTTCAAACCATATTTTTCAAGCATTAAAACTCGATGTTTGACATTATTTGCTAATTGATGTCCGGGGGAAAAAATATTAAATTTATAAACTGCTTTTCGGTAAGAAAATTTATTCAACATCAATTTTTAAATGATTAAAAAAAAAACACTTTAAAAAATTATCGTTTTGCAAATTTATTTTTTCTCTATTTCGCCATAATTGCTTTCGTTGAAATATATATATATATTAAAATATTTATCCTTATATATTTTTACTTGTTTACTTATTATTAAGGAAGAGAGATGAAAAATTAAATTAAAAATTATTGTTTCTTCAAAATTAATTCCTTTACAAAAATTTTATAAACTTAGATTTCATAATTCGAAAACTTAATTTGTTTATGATACATAGTCTAGGAAAATAAATTAGAAATTTATCTATTACTTTAATAATCTCCTCAAGAACGTAAGAGAAATTAGAGATTTTTTTAGATTAGTTATATAAAATGCATTAACGTGATAAAAATAATAATAATAAAAAAAAATAATATTGTTTATTTGAAGATTATAGTTTAATTGAATGTGATAATGTCGCGGTTTATTTAAAAATATTTTTGTTTTTCTTCGCTTCCAATCGTTGATAGATTTCTTCCTTTTCATCATGCATTCGTTAATCTTTCAAATATTAAATAAGAGCGACGAAAATAGGATTCTAAACCTTAAACAATTAATATTTTAATAAAATTTGACATTAGTTATTAAACTTTAATTAATACCAAATTTTATTTTACCGAGATGAAAGTTAACAAACTTTTCAAACATTCTAGAGAAATACATATATATATTTTTTTTTATTTTTTTTTATTGTTAGATCTTTAAATCAAAGAAAATTTCTATCTTTCTATTCTTCCTATCTTAATATAAAGCGAGTCAATAGAATGAGGGTAATTTACATTCTAATTTACTTATACTCCAAATACATGAAGTTGCTTTGATCTGGAATGATTCCGGTTAAATTAATTTAAAATTCATGCTAATTTTCAATATTGAATGCGATTCTAATTATCACCATTACCTTAAAAGTAAATTAGATTAAAAAGAATTAACTCGATTAATTATTGTGTATTTATTTGATAGCATATATAAAGTATACATTTTCCTGACATTAAATTGAAGATTAGAAATTAATATTGTTTGTCGACTTTTAGAGAATAATAATAAAGAAAGAAAACAAAATAAATGAAGTAAATAATTTAATTAATTCAGAAAAAAAGGATGTTTTGAACAATAACATACACTCTAGAAAATTTTATATTCTGGAGTTCTTTCAATCGTATCGTATATATATATATACTTTGGCTCAGTTTTTTTTTAAAGAATAAAATGATATAAAACACAAAACCTTGTTTTATCTATTCGGTTTCTAGATCGAAGATTTTTTTACTGATGATGGAATGGAATTCTTATGTGCTCTTATATGACTGAAAATATTACAATAGCAGAAGTACAAGGCTATTTCGCAATGTCTACTAAAATTCGGAATATTTTACATCTTGATGTTTTGTTATCGACGAATATAAACTCGCTTTTCTATCGTTATCGTAATATCTACTAGAAAAATACTTAATATTGAGATATACACGATTACTATAAGTAATTTTATTGCTAGCTTATAAGGAGTTTCTGCAAAACATACATAGAAAAACATAACATTCTCATAAAACATATTTTCGAATGCGTATTATTATAATCGTGAAGTATGCCAAAGAAAACTTGAGAGTTTCAATAGCAATAATGATAATTGTTAATCGATATAATCAATTTAATGAGGTAAAATATTAGGAAAATATTAAACACTTTAGTAATTTTATGGTATTTTGCATTATACATTAAATTAATCTTATAGTTTAATAATAAACTGTTTAGGTTTATGCTAATCATTATTATCGATATTTGAAACTCTTGCGATTTCAGATACTGTATTAAATTAGAGTGGTGATATTGCTATAAATTATATGTTGCTAACGTTCCATTTTTAAATATTTTCTAAAGAAAATATTAAATTTTTAAATTTATTAAAAGTTTCTTAGAAAGCAATATTATTATTATTTTTTAATCCAACAATTTTTAACCTTTAAGTTTAGATAATATGTTCTTGAATTGTCTTCGAGTTAATCAATAATTTAAATTTGGTATATAAACATTATTGTAATTCTTTATATAAAGCTACGTATACATTGTATTTTTGAAATGTTGTAATTAATTCAGTTTTCGTTTTATAAGTTCATTCGGAACGTACATTAAAATGCATTTCAGTAAAAATTGTTAGGCAATTCAGAAAAATTAAAATGAAAAAAAAGTAATTATTATTTATAATTATTTAAAATTATTGTATTTTCTTTAATTTTCTGAGAAAATTTCTTTATTCTGTTCGAGTTTCTTTTAGGATTAGTTTTTTTGCTGTCGGTGTAATCTACTTTTAACATTTACTATACCAGCATCTATGCATTTTTGTTTTATTTTTTTTCTTCGTTATTCTTATATTTTATTTCTCTATTTTCATTTGAATATCCTTTGATTTTTCGGAGATACTAATTCGAAGGAAACCATCTAGGATATATTGAATAATTCATGTAAAGTCGAGATTCAAAAAATTCTCATTTTAACTTCCATCAGGAACACTTTTTACACGAACAATTTATTATCCGAGTCATCACACTCTTGACATCCACTTACACATTATTAATATTATTATCTCTGGGACTTGCATTATTATTTTTTTTTCTCATTTCTTTCTTAGACTGAAGTTAAATTTAATGAAAAATAACTAATACAAATAAAGATATATTTTAGCGGGTTATAGATAATTTATAAACTGCTTGTAAAGGAAGGAAGATATATTCTACTATCAAATAGCCCAAGTAGTGAAACAAAATGACAACTTAGAAGCGAGTGAATAATGGCGATATTTATCATCTGAGTTCTGTACAGATACAGGTGCATAAATCTAGATTCTATTCTCTCCCTCTCTTCCTCTGCTGTAAAGTTCTTTTTCGATAAACAATAAGAGATTTCGCAAACGTTGTAATATCTAAAAATATAATAATTTATGCTCTATAAATAAATTAAATACGTTAAATGAAATTATTAAATTTTCCATTGTGATAACATGTTAATGTTATTACTAGAAACTTCGTCTATTCGCTATATATTCAACCAGACGTAATTAGCCGAAATATATTTAAAATTCGCGAATGATTCATTGTTGTGTCAGTTATTGTTGCGTCACGACCCATTGTTTCATTATCATTATTATTATTATTATTTTACGGTTATTATCTTTTCTAAGAGATGCACTATTCTTTCAAAATCAACAATATATAGCATAGAAACAAGAAAAAAAAAAAAGAAAATTAACATAAATGCAATTAGTTTAATATTCGACAAATTTTTATATGTTAGAATCTGTTCAGTTCAAAATATTTTTATTTTGTTTAAAGTACTGCATTAGCTTTCAATTTTCGTTTTTATAGAAATGTTTAAATAAAAGATAAACGAGTCGAAACATATAGAATTTTTATTATTAAATTTTCCTCCAAACTAAATTTGTGCATGGATTGTAAGTCTACTTTTCGTAGCAAACTTCTCTTCAAGCACAATATAACATGATATCACGTATTGGATTTTGATTACGGATAAAAGCCAATCATCTATTCTAAGAACGTGTACAGAAACTTGAAATTTTATTTATCATTCTACCGGACTTCCTAAATAGGATGATTTCGCATCATCGAGCATTTCAAACAAAGAAAGAATTTTCAAAACTAGAAGAATTTTTCATTTCTTCGTTTCTAGATTAATATATGTTAACAAGGAATAAAATCGTTTTTTAAAGATACGAACTACGATAATAAGTAAATTGCCATAATAAATTTGACGATTTACGTAATTTAAGAAGATAATCTTATTATTTTTCAATATTGTTGTACGATATTCGAATATCTACAGCTAGATATTGATCAATCGAACCACTTTGACGTGGAAATCGTTATATTAACACAGAGAGAAATATTAGCAAGAATGGAACCCTTTGCAAACAACTCTTTCTAAATCAGATTATGGACAAAGTATAGAGCAGCAGTTTCCATGACCTGTCACAACTGTTTCTGATGCAACATCTGCCAAACGTGACTAAGAATATAAGTCGGTTTATATCTCCAAATATATAAGATTTAAGCTTCAAAATTGTCTTAAAAATTACCTTAAAAATAATATATAACCAGACACATAATATTATACTAAATTTATGCAATAATATCAAGTTTTTTTGTGTATATTTTTGCTATCATAATTTTCAGTTTTTCACTAAGATGATAAGATTTTTTAGAGTCCATCCAGTTTATATACTAGTTCGAATATATATACTTCCCCAGAGTGACATGATTTTCATCTTTTATACTATATCTTTACTCTTCTTTGGATAACAAACATTCATAACAAAGCCAGAAATATCTGGAGAATCATTATTTGTTTTTTTATAGTAGCTGTTCATTACTTTACGATTTTTGATAGAGAAATTTTAATATTAATATAGCAGAAAAAAATTAGAAAATAAATATTTTGTACATCATTCAAATCAGGTTTTTAAGAAAAGATATTACAGTTTCTAATGAATATTTTTCTAAAGAGTTCGTAGAAATTATGTCTATACGATTAACATATAAAATCCATTTCACCTTATAAAAATCTGAAAGTAAATGTTGACTTCAGCCGAATGTAATTACAGTCATTTCTGAACGTAAATGAGTTTACAAAAGCCAAATTTTCAAAGCATCATAAAGCAAACATATAAATAAAACTCCTTTCCAAATTATTTAATCCATAAAAAAAATAATAAAAAAAATATTTTCGATTAAAAAAGATTTAAATAAAAGAAAATCAACTCATAGCTATCGATTATATTTTAAGATTTCTTTTATTCTTTTTTTTTTTTAAAATTTAAATCCATTGCTGCAAAAATTAAATTCGTAATCAAAAAAGAATATTTTTATTGATAAAATACGAAATACGAAAAGTTGCAATTGAAATAGAAAATTTAGTCATTCGTAGTAGACACAGTTTAAGATTTTCTAAGAGAGAGAGAGAGAGAGAAACTGTTCCTGCTCCAGGAGGAATCCTGTGCATGCGAATTGAACAGCTGCGCTTGTTTCATAAGCTCATTTACTACTGCAGCGTTCTATCAAGTTTACTTACCTGATTTGGTCAGAAACCGAAATTTGTTTCAGTTGGAGAATATTGTGTTTTAATGAATTAAAAAGCAGCTCGGATATTATTATAAATTCTTGACTGAAATTAAATTAAATGATTGATTTCGGTATCTATAAGTTTACTGCATAAATATAACTACATACACACAGTGGATACATAAAACATTCTACATTAATAATGTATCGATTTTTAGAATTTTCGGCATGCCACATGATATTTTAATTCTAAAACTAATTTAATAGAAAAATCTTATACAAGTATTTTTTTTCTTTAAAAAAATAAGCAATTTTTCCTGGAAAATTTTAAAAGTTGAAGAATTTTTTTTCAGATGCTTTTTAAGTTTTCGTCGACTAAAACTTGTTTATGTGATGCATTTAAAAGAAAAATTATGGTCTGTAGTCTCTATAGTCTAGATATAATGTGATTTACATAACGTAGTTGCAAGTTTCTAGTCACTAATTGTGTAAATATAAAAAATTCATAATAATAATAATAATTTTCATTTAATTTACATGAATTTTAAATGAAACAATAAATATATTTGTTATGAATTTATTAATGCATTTTTTTTTTAATTTTAGTGTTCTAATTTTTATATTTGCTTAATTAATCATTGAAAAGTTTAAATTTTTGGTATACAAATTTTTATGCATGATATTCTGATAGATTCAGGAAGTATGAAATATTTAAAAAGAATATTATTTTAATAAAAACTATCATATTGAGGAATAAAAACAGCTTTAAACAAAAAAAGAATTTATCGAAATGTAAGCCAACGGATATTTGGATGCAATCTTTTCTCTCTAAGGCAAACTTTCTGGAAACAATTTGCCTCAATAATTCTTTATAGTAACAGAAAGTCCAATGCAAGTTAGCGAAAATCGTGTTCCTTTGACAAGTCAGATAACAGTCATTCTATGAAGATTTAGGTTGGTCTTCTCTTGGTCTCAGTACAATCTTTCGGTATCTTTAAAATTGTCTCTAAAGTAAGAATAGCTTTCTGAACCAATGCATTGTTTCAATGGTTACTTTAAGGCATCGATACTATATATTTTTTTATTTTTTTAAATTACAGATGCGAATAATTTATCGATTCAAATCCGAAACTTCGTTTTTAAATCTATAGCAATAAAAACAGAAAATATTTCTTTCCCTTCAAGAAATGAAATATTAAATGGCATTTAAATATAATTTTAACGTAATAAGTAAAAATTTAATTTATATTTTATCTATTCTGCCTGTTACGATGGTGAAACTCTCTTACGCGTTAGTGTTTATGGTATAATAACATTATAGAAATTGATAATTATCTTTTACTCCATTATAAACTTCACGTTATCAACTAGTTATTGGTTATTCTAAAGATAATAATATTAAGCGAAGAATAGGCTAGTCGTTGCTGGAAAATTACTTTGGAGAATATTCGATAATAAAAATTTACTATGTTAAATTTAGTACTTTTACTGGGATGATTCTATTAAAATTTTATTAGTACTACATATAATATTTTTCATATTGTTTTGTGTAGTTATTGTTGTTGTTATTATTATTATATTTTAAAATATTTATTTGTTCAGAAGAGATTCGAATTTCGGCATTAAACTGCAACGAATTTTCCATTTATCGGTATAACGCTTTTTCTTTCTCCCAAAGAATGTTATGAGTTATAAATCTTATGCATAGTCTGTAGACAAGCTGCATATAAAAATTTATATTTACAACTGTTATTTTCATTATTTTTATAGTTTGATACATGCTTTCGTTATTTTCAAATGGGTCGAATGTCAAAGAATTTTCTGTAATAACTAAATTGTGCGTTGTAAGTATAACTCCTTGTGATACCTTTCTGAACTCGAGTTTGATTTTAAACCGATAATTTTTTTATTACGATATAGTATAAGATTAAAAATAAAAAAAAAGTAAAAATATTTTTCTAAAATTCTGTCCAGAATAATTTATCTTTTTTCATGTTTTACGATAATAAAAACCGTAAGTCGTTGCAATCGATTAAGAAAAAAAAAAAAAAGTGCATTATATTAAGATGCCAAATATTTTAATTTCTAACTGTAAGAAAAAAAAATAATTATTTTAAAAGTTTTCGCTAGTAAATACTTTCAGTCAGTTTAATTAAAAAGGATTTTAGCTAAATTGGTATAGATTGGAACGGAATATATTCTAAACTGTCAAAGGCTAACTACCATAATCCCCGGATGATCGAATTGGATTTTGTAGTCGTCAGTCGATGAAATTTATTTTCTTCGAAAACTTAAAATGTAAATAAAAGAATTTCGTAAGAATAAAACCGCATGCCGAAGTGAACGACCGAAGTTTGAAAAGACGCTAAATTGCAATAAATTCGATTAAAGTCCAGATGGTCATTCCGAAACATCACTGCTCAGAGTCATTTTCGAGAGTGCTTTAGAATATCTCGCAAGGTCGAATCTTTTCACCGCGAAAGTTAATAGTCGGATGCATTATATCTTTTCAAAAACTTCAGAAACTTATCATTATTACCAAAATTTTTTCATAAAACACACACAAATATATATTTATATAATTTGTATATGTTTTTTTTTTCTCCCTAGGAAATTTGTTAACCATCATTGGCGTAGCTGGAGAGAAAGTAAAGTTACCATGTGATATAACTCCACCGACGCCAGATGACGATGTATCACTCATTCTTTGGTACAAAGATGATTTTGTTGCACCGATTTACAGTCTAGACGGGCGTCGAAGGAGGCTGAGTCAAGCTAGACACGCTGTCAGTGAAGCTATTGCTGACAGATCTTACCTGTCGATCGGACACAAACCAGCCATGTTAGAACTAAGTCCAGTTACATTAGACGACGATGGTCATTACAGATGCAGAGTGGATTTTAAAAAGGCACAGACTAGAAATGCAGATTTAATTCTCAAAATAATAGGTAAGAATATAATTATTTGTTATCGGAATCGTAACGTTTTCTGTTTTGAAATTCTCACATGTAATGATAAAAAGATTTTAATGTTTTCTGTTCTTTTCACGTAAGCTTTTTTTATTATTATTTTTTTTTTCTATTAGGCCAAACTATTTTCATCTTTTAGTGCAGTCGAAAGATTTTTTATTGCAAAAACTAGGTGGATCCTTTTACAGAGACACGTTTTATTTCTTTATTCATTTATCTCGACTTCGGTGGCATTTCAATCATTTTTATCTCGTGTTTCAAGAACTAGTTTTGTTAATTTAATCAATTATACTGAGAACTACTAACTCGATCGTTTTTTGTTACATAATTTGTCATTATTTTAATGCATTTATCGAAATTATTCGAAGTGTTTATGAATGTGTAGTATTTTTTTTTTATATTATTATTATTTTTACGAAATTTCAGTCGAGTAACATAAGACTTTTTTTCCTCCCCTTAAGAACTTGAAATATTCAAGATTCTCTCTACGACAAGTAAAGTACCTCAACCAAAATGAAAATGAGAGGGGGAAAAAAAATTATATTGCAAAGTACTCTTAAATTTTAATATTTAAACAGCGCAAATATTGCTAGAAAAAGAGAGGAAAAATAAAATAAAATAAAAAAAAACCAAGAAAATTTTATTTTGCAGAAATTTTTATCTGCTTATATACTTTTATGTTAATTCGTATTTGCTATTACTGTATACTTAAAGAGCATAATTTCTGGAAAACAATTTTATGCGGTTCCTGATAGAATTTAATTAGCCCTTTCTGTCATTCCTTTAAAAGTATTCTCCAAAATAAAAGAATTTATAATGAAAGTGAAAGAATTTTTAGATTTTCTTTTTCTAGCAAATAATTTTAGAATTTTAAAATTTATTGAGATTTAAAATACTTTGGTAGATAGAGGGGTTTGTTTAAATAAACAACTATATGGCAATAAGATATCTGTTTCATTAAATTACGTAAATATTTAACCTTATAAAATTTATATTCAAAGAATCTAATGGAAAATATATATAAATACGGTACATATATATATATATAAATCAATTCGATGTAAAAATGAATAAATCATCATAATTATACATTCTTGAGGGAAAATTAAACAACTCTTTTAGAATTATTATAATTTAATTAAATTATAGTACTTGTGAATTTTATAAAATTATCAGCTTCAAAACTATAACTCTAATGGAAATTAATGATTTGTGAACGTAATTACTGCCATGCAATTATTTTACAAGAGAAACTTGCTAAAACAAGTTTAATGTTTTAAATTTAGCAATACGTAATGTGAGAAAGCAATTATTTAATTTTATTCATTTGATATGCAGCATGTTAAAGAATAAATTCGCTGAAATATTTTGCGATAAATTCTTCAAGATAAATAAGCTATATATAGTGTATAAGATTTCATTTTCTATTATGCTGAACTTTTAAGCATTCTGTATTCTTAATTCTTTCCAGAAATTTCTGTAATTAATATCAAAACAATGCGAAATTAATGGCAAATACATTCCACTAAACAGCATATTCAAAATTAAATTACTTTAGTAACCTTTTAAAAGAAAGTTAATTAAAATCTCCTAAAAGCATCCGTAAATTATTTTCGTACTTCATCATTCCTGATTATTTTTTTTAATATTTATTTATTTAATTCAAGACACGCAATAATTTACATATTATAATAGATAAAAATTTTGTATTTATTACAAAGTTTATTCAAAAAATGCAAATAGTTTTCTCGCTTTTTTTTTTTTTTTTTTTGTAGCATACGACATCATTTCTATGGCCATTTATTTATTTTATAGAAGTTATAAAAAGATTTTTTTTTGAGAGAGAGAGAATTTTGAACTAAAGGTGAAAGAATTCGAAACTGTGAAAGATATATATATATAAAATTTCTGGAAGCGTTTATATCGACGATATCAATAGACAACTAATAGCTTTAAGGAGACAAAGAAAGACATTAAGGATAAACTACTGCGATACAAAAGTATCCTAAACGTCTCTGTAATGGAAAGAGTCAAAGGAACAAGCAATTTCGCAAAATACTGTTCCGTCTTTAGCTATTTAGCTATATTGTTTCGGTGTGTGTGTATGTGTATGTGTGCGAGAGTGAGTGATATATAACCTATGCATTTTTATGTTTACTGTACAAGTTTAACTTTATTTATTTATTTATTGTTTCATTTGTTTATTTATTTTTATAGTTCCACCTAAAAAACCGATAATAACAAATACTAAAGGAGAAATTTTACAAAGTCTAATTGGACCGTATAATGAAGGTAGTGATCTGCGACTAATCTGTGAAGCAGACGGAGGTCAGTCGATGTTTTGTTACACTTTTGATAAAAATAGAAAAGCGGATTACTGTAGAAGTTCCTTTTTTTCTTTTTCTTTTTAACCTCTTTACATTAGGCAAGCCAAGACCATCGGTAACTTGGTGGAGGGAGTCTGTTTTATTAGACGACACTTTTGAAGTGACGAGTCGCGGTGCTGTAAGAAACGAACTTGAGATACCTGTACTCAAGAGGAACGATTTGATGGCCATGTTCACGTGTCAAGCTGCCAACAGTAACTTTACGCCCCCTCTGTCAACTGCAGTAACCATTGACATGAACTGTGAGTGGATAGTTATAAGCTTTTGTTATACAAAGAGTTATTTCTTTAATTTGTCACAAATTATGGACATTGATTGCTTTCATATCCAAAATTTGTTAAAGTATATTATTAACGACAAATCTTTACAAGATTTTCGGATTTTTAACTGTACAAAAAAAAAAAAAAAATAAATGAAATAGTTTAGTAGAAAACTCTATCGAAAAATAATATCCTTTTAACGCTTTTTCTTCCATAAAGGTCTCCTAAATATGTCTCTTCTAATAATGTTCAAATTTATAGTTCAAACGGGGGAAAAAATATATAAATTTTCAAGTTGTTATAATTTAAAGCATACTAAATCATATTTTATAATTTTATTAATAACATAAAATTAAATCAAATATAATTAATTTTAAGTTGCGATTAAAAATAACAGATAAATTAATATAGCATTTTCTGCATTTAATTTCACGTAATTCCAGTAATTTTATTGATGCTTTCGTGTTATTTATTATTTAATTATAAATAAATTTTGTTTGTTGACTTTTATACATATATATATATTTTTTGTTTTCTTTCTTAAAATTAAAACTGTAAACTATTTTCCTTTCTGATTTAGTTAAACCCGTAGAGGTAAAAATCAAAGGTGAATTTCGATCTATGTCTGCACGTAAACCAGTCGAAATTGAATGCAATAGTAAAGGTTCTCGACCTGCAGCTACTATAACATGGTGGAAGGGTAGTGTAAGAATGACAAGTACTAGAGATAGATTCTCACTAGATGGTTCTAAATCAACAAGTATATTAACATTTACGCCAACGTTAGAAGATAATGGCAAGCATTTGGCTTGTCGAGCCGAAAATTCTCACATTCCTGGAAGTGCTACAGAAGATGGGTGGACGTTGGAGGTCCACTGTAGGTAACTGCGAAATTATTCCCTCTTTTAAGTTAATCTGTTTATTAAATTTTATTCCGAATCTATCTTTTATTATTATTTGTCAAAAAAAAAAAAAAAAACATGAAATTTCGTACGAAAGAAAAAAATTTTTAACGTAAAAATCTAAAATTTAATCGTTAAAGTTTCATTATAATAATTATATTTAATGATCCTTATCATAGTTTGTTATATTAATAATATAACAAACATCATTAAAATATTACCACGCATAATTTATAACTGTAATCTTTCAAAATTATTTATTTTTTTCTTTATTTCTATTATTTACGTATCTAAATTGCATATTAATATAGAATAGTTATTAATTTAAATATATAAATTTATATAATTTTTTTTTGTTTAGAAACCATTAAAATTGCTAATTAGTTTTATAAATTTTTCCAACTAGTGAATATTTGCATATATAAAATGAATATATAGTTTAATTATCGGAATATCGAAGACAACTTCTAGCGTGCACAACCAAACTCTTAAATGATTCACGCCGAACTTGTTTTTGGTATTCTTAAAATATCAATATATTTAACATTGTTTATTATTGATAACTAGCTTATATTCTTATGAATAAAATAATAAGTTTCAAACAATTCAAACGAAAAAAAAAAAAATATTAAGTATTCTTAGTAATATTATTTATGGTATTGTTGTAATAACATATAAAAAAATATATAAAATTTGTAAATAACTATATAGCAAATGGACAAAAGAAAAACTTCTAAATAATTCTATGAGTCAAAGGTATATATATATATGTAGTTTCAGAGGAAAATTTAGTTTCTTTCGAGTTTGAAAAAAATTGCAATAAATGTTTAAAAATTCAAAAGTTTTTATGTTTTTTCTAAGTAAAAATCGAATCGGTTTTATGTAACCACCACAATTAATAAATGCTTCCTAAAGTAGGTGAATCATTCAAAATACTTCAATAATTTATAAAATTTTTATAAATCGTTTCTATGGTTACATTGTTTACATTTCTCTGTTACGAAAAAAAAAACGAAATAAAAAAAAAATTATTTTTTTCCACTCCATGCTTCACTACAAAACTTCAATTTCTATAATTCCCAGCAAGGTCATTTCAGATTAGAAGTGAGTTTGTGATTGGTTTGTGACCATAATCACAAGAGAAAAGTAATTATAACTACAGCTGCATTCCCAGTTACTAATATAGCATTGTTCTCATCGCTGATTGCTACCGGCCACATCAGTTCAAGCTGTGTGCGAAGAGTTATAAATGTTTTACTGGGAGCAATGTAATAAAGTCAATGTTCTCACAACACCCCACAGCTATGCCTTTAGTTGGTCGACGAACGAAGGAAAGGGGTTGGTTGATATTTCTGAATTCGCACACATTGATAATTCCATTATTTCGAATTTCTAACTAAAGATTAACACTAAAATTTAATTGGAAATAATTAGAACAATTTTCACTTGTGTTACAGCTTTATTAGATTATTTAGAATATTAAAAAGGTATGGAAAATTTTAATTATTGCAAAAAAAAAACTGTAAAAAAATCGCATTTATAATTCATACCTAGGATATTAACTCATCATATGGAGTTCAGACATGTAATTGGCGAAGGTTCACGCCATTATTATGGTATATATTATGTATGATAAAACGTCGAAAGTAATCTGCAAACATAAATGTATAATATCAACTTTTCTCTGCTTTTTCTTTATATTTTTGCTGATGCTTTATTTTGATTTTATAATATTTTCACTGGTAACAGTCGTATTTTTTAGCATAAAGAATAAAAAAAAATTACACAAATTTCAATTTTAAATTGCTTAAAATAATTTTAAGAATTGCTGTTACGATATCAATTTTTCTTGCATGTTCGAAATATTAATGAATATTTTATGATGTAGTTTGTGTAAATTAGAAAATGATCTTCATTGACATAAAATAACTAATTGACCTATATAGTGTACAGGATTATTAACCATTTCGTTTCAGACGTACCTCAAATCACAATGAAATTGGGAAGTAAATTAAGACATACTCACATACAAGAAGGAAATGACGTATATTTTGACTGTAACGTCAATGCCAAGCCGCAAGTTTCGGAAGTAACTTGGCGTTTAGAAGGGCAACAGATACAGACCAATATATCTGCTGGAATAATCGTTACTAACCATTCCTTAGTTTTGCAAAAAGTTCGACGCACAAGTACTGGAAGATATACGTGCATGGCTACAAATACTGAAGGAGAAGGAGAAAGCAATCCCATCCATCTTAGAGTGCAATGTAAGAAATTATTACATTCGCTTATTTTGACTTTTAAATTTGACTCGATATTTTAAAGTGTTTGGAATTATTTAAAACGTTATTTTATTCTTATATATATATATAGTTCGATTTAAATTAAAAATGTAGTAGCCTAGGTAGAATATTGAGAGTAGTAAACGTGAATGATTAACGGGAAAATTAGGAATAAACTCATTTAATTTTTATTAAGAATTTAACGGCTTTCGCGTTTGAACTTTACTATAATCAATTGTACGAATTTTAGATGCACCCGTTTGTGTACCCGATCAGAAACAGTACTATGGTGCTGCTAGAGATGAAATCGTTAAAGTTTCATGCGAATTAGAAGCAGATCCGTCTGAAGTTAAATTTCACTGGGAATTTAATAGCTCAGTGGGAGTGGAAGAAATTTTGGCATTTTCAGTAGAAGGTACAAGAAGTGTAGCGTTTTATACTCCTCATTCCCAATACGATTATGGCTCCTTGTTGTGTTGGGGTAAAAATGGAGTTGGAAGTCAGAAAGAACCTTGCGTTTTTACTATTTTCCCTGCAGGTACGTGTATACATATTATTATTTTTTTCTCTTATATAAATATATTATTTAAGAGATTGTTTTATGATAAAATTTAATTAGCTTCGAATTATATTATTGAATTATCGTAACTGCAATTATAGAAAAGTGAGAGAGCCGTATTTTAATATTCATTATTATATATTGCAACTCTAGAGATTTGCAGTTTATAGTTTCTCAATGTATTATATGATAGATATACATACACACATATATTACAAATGTTCAATTAAAGGCAATTTAGAACAATTAGCTTTAACTGACTTCTCTATTCGATGATATCGATGCAAAGTAATTGAAGACAGAATCAAATAATTACTAAGCACTATAGTTAATTATTGCTACATAATCAGATTATAATAAGTGTTTATAAACTTTTATTACCTTCAAATGTTAATTTATCCTACATAATTATACGTACATTTATTCCCGTTTTTTTTTTAAATCCTGTATACAGAAAATATTAAAATTAGCAGTTGCATGTTTATTAACCGTGTTGAACTTAATTATCGTGTGCTAATGAAATTTTGATAAGATTTACCTTTAATGATATATTAAACATAATGAAATATAAGCACACATAATAGTGACGTGTGATTATTCATATAACTTATCTCCTAAAACGTATAGGTCCTCCAGAATCTGTACAGAACTGTACTGTTATCAATAAAACCGAAGAATCGCTTCACGTAGAATGCATAGAAGGTTACGACGGAGGTCTAAAACAGAGATTTTTTATGGACGTCTTCGATGCAGATTCTAAAGTTGTTCAAACTAGCGTTAATTCAGATTTTCCCATTTTCTTTGCTCACGGATTATTACCTGGTGCAAGTCTATTGCTAGTTATGTATTCTGTGAATGATAAAGGAAAGAGCACTCCTGTCCAGTTACGTACTGTAACTCTCACGCCACCAGCATCTAAAGAAAGAAGAGGTAATGATTTTAATAAATTTAATAATTTAATTTTTATATATTATTTCGGAGAATAGAAATAACAAAAATTATTACATGTATAAGGATAAAATATCGGGAAAAGATATAATTTTCTGAACTGTTTGGTAATTCTGTTCGTAGCTATCGGAAGGCGATCATTCCAGTAAATTTGTTGCATCGCGAAAAGGTTATATAATGTTATTACCGAATTTAAATCAGAAAAAAATAAATAAATAAATCTATCCACGTTTCAAAATTTTAGATTTTTGAAGTGGCGATATTTCTTTCAGGAATACATCTGGCGTCAATATTTAGAGAGGCGAAGCGATAACTAAATTTTTGATTGATTTTTCTTAAATGTTCATGAAGCGAATATTGTCACCTACCGTTAATGCATTCTTTTTTTTTCTTTCCTTTCCTACGGAATGATTTTCTTCCATTTGAACAATTTAGCTACATTTTATCCGCTTACATACTATACTATAACAAAACTATGAATAATTTTTTGATAAAATAAATTTACTTAAATAGACATCATTTAATAAATCCGTTTTAAATATGCTTACATTTTTTTTATTTTAATTAACTCCAAAAAACTGTTTACAAAAATAACTTTCGCACGAATGGGAAGGGAAAAGAAAAAGTTAAAAATTCACTTAAATTTGAACCGGCTTTAATAAAATATTTCTATAACTTTTAACCCAAAAGAATTTTTTTTTTTTTTTTTCTAAAAATTGATACAAAGGTTTCAGAAATAATACCACTTAGTTCTTGAAACTTCTATAAAATTGATACGATTTTCGACACTACTTTTTTTTATTGAATTAAGGAATATCATAAAGAAAACAAGTCACATTGGCTGGAGAATTTCATGAAGTGAACAAAAATAAAATAAAGAAAATACAATCCTGCACATCCGAACTTTAAGAAAAAAAAGAGAGAGGAAAAAAAGTGTCTAAATATGTTTTGGAAAGGATCAAGTTTTTATTAATCAATAGTTTAGAAAAAGAAAAGATTAAAATATCTAAAATTTAATCCGAAAAAAATCCAGATTAAATCTCGGAAAATCCGTTTAATTTATCACTAAAATAAATTTTTATTCTTTTGCAATGAATTTAATAAGAAATAATTAGAATTAAATATTTGTTGAATAAAGCTATTGAAAATAGAATATTTCTTGACGTTAAAAAAAAAGAAAATATTGAATTTAAGTAGTTACCATTTAACGTAAATATATAACGTCGCATTGTCACGTTTCGTATCGGTTGAATTGTTACTTTTTCTCCTGTAACAGCCGTTTTGGAGCTATGGGATTAGGAAGCTAACAATTTCCTCTATTCAAAAATAAAACAAAATGAAATCTGTAGAGAAAAGTGAATGAGAAGCGTTGTTCACCAAATTTTTGCACTCGCTTGACGCATCAGCAAGTACAAGCAAGCCGCAACTGAGGATATAAAAAATTGAGCAATCTGTCAAAATCAGACCAACTTTTCAAACTTTATCCAAGAAATTGTTAACCGAGAAAATCTCTAAATTTTATAAAGATCTAAACTTTACAAATCAACAAAATATATTTTTATATATTTAAAAATAAGTGTAAATAAAAACATAATTTCAAAAAAATATAAATAATTGCTATATTTGTCATCGATCATTTTAATTTTTGCAGAAAATTTCAAGAATATTTCATTAGAGAGTTTTAAAAAGTAAATAAATAAATTGAAGGCTTTCAAAAATTTTTTAAATTTAACTAATATTGTAAAAAATATTTATTTTTATCTCCATTTTATAAATATTCTGTAAGAATAGAGTAGAATCTTAAATATTTATTTTGTCAACAAATTCTGAACTCTTAGTAAATATACTTAAGTAATTTAAGACATTTTTGTAAATATTTTTTTTTTTTAGATGATATTTGGACCATAGCTTTGAGTCCCATCTTGATTGTGCTAATAGCCGTTGTTGTAGGAATATTTCTAGTTGTTATCATAATTTACACCGCTAAAAAACTCCGGAGAAAATCGTATAACGAAGAAGGTAAGTAATTAAAATCAATTATGTAAATGTATCAGTAAATAATTTATTCTACAGCAATGCTTTCCAAAGATCTTTTCAAATATTATTTCCCTGTACGACATTAGTCATTAACCTATGTTTCGAAACTTATTTCCATAATACATTTCCAGCCCACTTTAGTATTACATTACTCATTTATATTCCAATCAACATTCTGCGGATAAGTTCACGAACTAACGAATATCTGGTTGATAGTAAAGCAGTTTTGGAATGTTTAGAACACCTGGTCACCCATCGTCTTAGAGTAAATGCTTCACAGTTAGCTTCTCTCAATCAATCATTCCGCCTTTTCTATCACATACAACACGGAGAAATATCTCGCTCTTCATTCATGAACATGAGCAATTCCAAACAATAAATTTTAATAATTTAAACGAATTTTCATTTTCTTTTTTTTATAAAAGATTAATTTATTAATATATTTTGGAACGATCTAGATCGTAATTCTAATACTATTTTTGCAATGAAACTTAACTATAATTATTAATTATAGTTTATAAATACATAAATTAATTATTTATATAAAAATTAATTTCAGCGATGAATCTAAGAAGAAAAAATTACAAGTAAGCTTTTTTTTAATTTTTAATAAATTAATTCCTTTACGTATAATTCTTCGAAAATAAATTTTTACAATTCGTGTTTTAGTTACTTTTATAAGAGTTTTCTTTTTCTCTTAAATCTTCTGTAAAAATAAATCTTTTCTTAAAGTCGCTTTTGTAGAATTTTCAGAAAAAAAAATTTTTTTAAATAAAGTTATATCTTAAATCATAAAAGATAAGAAATTTTTTTTTTTTTTGTTAAATATCTCTTATCAAAACTCTTCACAGAACTCAATGAAAAGCAGTTCTTTAAATGCGATATTTTTATATATAGTTAGATATTTTTTTATTTTTTCGCGTATAAAAAAATTATTATTAAATTTATAAATAATAATATTACACAGTGTGTTTCTAAGATTATTTAATAAACTTGATTATTGTTTTCGTATAATTTTTTTTTTTTTGTCATTTATAATCACGTTAAAAGTTCGAATAAAATTCTGCATAATGTATGATTCAATCTCAGATATCTCGAATGTATATATAAAATATTTCTGAAGGGATATGTTGAACGTTTACAGATTCCAAAACCTTTTTTCTAAAGAAGAAGATGTTTACAAGGAAACTGGAGAAGAAAAGTGTCCGGATATCATACCAGGTAATATAATGAATACGCAAAAAAAGAATAAAAATAAATATTTTATTTCTGAAATTTAATACAGTATTATATAATAAAATTAAACTTTCGAAAAAAATAAATAGCAAGAATAGAATTTTCGCTGCTAATAAATAAATTCATACAAAATAGTTCTTTGCATCAGTAAAAATAAAAAAAGATAGCCAAAAAAAAAATCGTATGCAAATCAATAAAATTAAACTTCAATTCGATTCAGTTTCTGCAGTTATTTTATTCGAATGCAATACTTTATATCAAATCAATAAAATATAAAACTTCTCTATAGACTTACTTTGGCAAAAATATGGATCTGTTATACGCTAGTGAAATATTACTTCTGTAGTTTCGAAAACGCATCGAAAATCACGTCTTTTATATCAAAACTTGATCAAAGGTAGTACCTTTCGAGTTCCCACTTTTAAAGTTTTCAATTTTATTCAATGATTTTACGGGAAATAGAATCCGTTATTTGATTTGCGATACGTTGTAAAGAGTTGTTTTGTATGTTTGTGCTATCATTATCTACCTGTCCTTATCAGTGAAACATACTGTTTTGTCCTGCTTTGCACTTGTTCAACCATTGTCCTAATGATTTGCAAACATTTCGGTATCAACAATCCTCAAATCTTCCAACTGGAATTTCTATTATTCTTCCATGTTCCAAATTTAAATTGAATTTCCTTTTTGTTGTTTCAATAGTAGTAGCAGTAGTAGCAGTAATTTTAAAATTTATTTCCAAACAACTTTAATGAGAAAAATATTTAGTAGCCTGTAAAAAGTACAAAAAACTTTCAATCTAAAAAATAAAAATAAAAAAAAATCTGTTAAATTTATTTTTAAAACGTAAATTATTTATTTATTTCAGACATAAAAGCAGATATTTATGAAAGAGAAGCTAAAGATAATAAACTGGTCGCCGAAACCAAGATTAGTTGTTTATCGGGAAAAGAGAGAATTGCAGATAGTCTGATTGAAAAAGAAGTAAGCTGCCGTTTCAATTTAAAATGAATAATAAATCTGCAAATCGAACTGAGTTCTGAAAATAATTTTTTTCTTACAGACTGAATGCACATCCAATCAGAACAGAGTGTATGACAATTATACTTCGGAAGTAATAGCATTCCAAAATGCAGTAAGTAACACACCTGACCATAGAAAAACGAAAGTACTACCTCTTTCGTTGAAAGAATTTGAATCTGGTCATTGTACATCAGTATACTTGCCATTTGTTAATAGCAGACAAACAGATGTATGAAAGTGAGTCTTCTTCTCTATCATTCTGAATTGTTTAATTATTTTATTTGTTCTCTTATATTAATATAATTATTTTCAAATTCAGATGTCCTGTTATCCGACATTCACTGGACCGAAAAAGCTAAATGCAATTATAGTAAAACGTCATTAATCTGGACTAATAGGGAGTATTGATTTTTCTGGATTATCGATGTTTCGGATTAATGGAATGAAACCGTTTAGATAGTGACTTGGCCAATAAAAATATTTAAAAAAATAATAATAATAATATTTATGACGAAACGAATGTTACTGTGTATTATTTAGTTGTTTTAACAGTCATAAAAGCATTATTTCAAGCGTAAAAAAAAAGATTATTTTGATTTATTTATAAAGAAATTGTAGTATTGCACTCTTTAGATGCATTTTGAAACGTATATACTGGAATAGAAAGATCTATAGTGTATATATAATAAAAATTACAAATAGAAAATTTAAAAATGATCTCCAAAATTTTCTTCAATTATTGCCAGTTTCAATTTTTTGTCCAGATTTGCGATGTTTTGCTTTCGTTTAAATGCATTTTAGTGAATCTCTTCAGGTTGAATACAGTTTATGAGTTTGAAAAAAATATATGTTATAGAAAATTCATATAAAATTTAGATTAGAGAAATTCGTTATATTTTCTTACCACTTTTTCGTTATGTGGCTATCAACAGAATGCCGGATAAGAGGATTTCAATTGTATTATATCTTTACTTATTCAAATCTTAATTATAATTCCAAATAACTTTTCAGATAAAAGTGAAAAAATAATAGACTCAGAGATGAGAAATTCAGAAATTCTACAGAATTTCTGAAACGAAGTGTAATGCTTCCTGTACACTCAGGAAACTTGTGCCCACTTCAGTTCCAACACAAATGGAGTCGGATCTCCTCGAATGCCTTGTGACAAGTGAAATTTTCCACAATGGACTGACTCAAGCTATACAAAAAAAGAAATAAATAAATAAATATTGTGTCAGTTGAGCTCAACATTTTTTGGCATTTTGTAAAAATTCATTCACAAAAAATTTGAGGAAAAAGAAAAATATATATATATACATACATATATAGGAAAAAAGAAAAGATTTAACTAGCTTACGAAAGGGGGAAAAAAGTATTATCTACAGTAAAACTGTTAATAGACTTACTGCAATTTTTCATTAAAGAAAAGAAAAAGGAAAAAAAAAAAGAGTTTAATATGTCTGCATACGCAAAAACAAAAACTGTGGTGGACTTTTTAAGTTATTGGATTTTTTAAACTTCACAATCTGTAATTGTTTTATGATAATTATCAATAAGTATTCGAACTTTATAAACGATTAAACAATTCAAGTTTCGAAAAAAGAAAAAGATAAAAAAAGTTTTTAATTCATTAATGTTATTTGAATAAAATTTTTGTGTATGTTAATATATAATAAGAGAAAAATTTACAATCGTTCTTTTTTGAACATTAATGTATTTAATACATTCAAAAACGAAATTTAATTCACTTAAAAGATTTTCTAAAAACATTTCATAAAATGCTTTGTAATAAAATTTAACTTTAGCTAATTAGAAATAAAATTTTATGCAAAAATTGATATATTTTTTTTTTTTTTAATATTTTATCATATACAAAATATAAAAATAACAAAAATCGATTTTCAAACAGATAAAAAAACAAAGAAATCGTCATAATAAAATGTTTATTGCATTATGCACAAGTAATTATACATAATATATGCATAAACTTTTATTCGTTTGTTCTCTTTAGACATCAATATTCTTAATTGTTTTTAGATATTTATGTTGGCTGCAGTTTATATCGTTAAATAATAAAACAGCATCGAACAGAGGGGAAAAACAGAATTGTAATCAATATTATTGTTCACTTCTGCCAACTGCTTTCTAATTAAATGTTTTTTTTTTTTTTTTTCCTTTGTCTCCTTTTACTTCACCATTAAATTTTCTCGTATCGAATGAACATTTGTTTAATAACATCATGATTTATTATTAAAGTTCTGTTTTTATTGCATCGTTCTTTATAAAATTTTCACATTTATATTATATAGCAAGAAAAGATTTTTGTATGCGCCAAACCACCGCCAACAGTTGACGACCTTACGTGACAATATTCAAATAATACATATAAATATATATATATTTTTTTAATTTAAAAATCGATTGTTTCGCCATCTGTCGATGGAAATTATCATCATTAAAAATATTAAAATGGTAATTCCATTTTTGTTTCTTTACCGAAGAATAAACCGCAAAGTATAAAACGCATTTCATATACTTATTTCGGTTTTTACGATTATACTGTTATATGGTTATTACTCAGTTCAATATTAACGTGAATCGAAATGCTATTTTTATTTTTTTATCTGTCGTTCACGTCATGGAGAATATCATTCAAATTTAATTTTTTTTTTTTATTATTATTTTTTTAATATTTAATACTCTTCTCTCGAAACTGTTAACTTATTTAATGGGTCGCTTGCTTAAACATAATAAACTTTAAACCGAACGTGTTCGTAATTTATGAGTTGTGTATTGCTTTATTTTTTCCATAAATTACGTTATTCTGTAACGATGTTATTCGCTAACGATTGGCATTATCACTGTTAAAAATAATCCTTTATAGCCTGTCTTGTGGTAATTTTGTTTTCCAGACGCAGAGAAAAATAAAATTAATGATGCTGTAACATCATAAAACTATCTAAAAATTTGATTATTGGTTAAATTTTTATAGTTACTTTATAAGGTTATATGTATGTATAAAAAAAAAGTCTTTTAAATCTCATCCGAGTAAGCAAAATACTTGAATAAGTAAATTAAAAATATGGACTTCTAACATATAACATGTTTTTGTAATGTATGTTTTTTTTATGACTATATATATATCAGTTAGAAAGCAATCACAATTTGTTAGTGGTAGATGTAAAAATTTTTCAAAACCAAATTTATGGAAAAGTGAATGTCATTTTACCGTTTTTCATTTGAAATATTTTCGGAATAAAAGGAATGCCTTTGCTTTTCTCTTTTCTTTCAAAAAAGCTGTCAATTCGATGTCCAAAACAACTCATGACTTGATTCCTAATCCATTTCTCTTAGAATTTGCCTCAAGCATCCAATTGTGAATGAACAATACCGAAAGCGTTTTTTCTGTCATCGCTTTCTCTTCTTTCTGAACTTTTATGAAAAATTTGCCTTGGGTTAAACGCATTTACGATTTGCGTATTATTAGAAAAATGTCTGCTAAATGCGATACATTTTGTCGCTTTTTTATTTTTATTCCTCTATCAATCAAACGTTAATTGGGTTTGTTATGCTGATGCATCACTAATTATAATGAAGTTGCTAAAGAATTACTTTATATATTTTTTTTAATTAATTTCAAAACTAAAAATATATTCTTAAAAATATATAATGATGTTACATAAATATTTAAATTAAAAATTATAAAAAAAATTATTAGAATTTAGTACTTTTGTAGATTTATATATATATTTAGAAAACAAATATATGGAATTGTTGCATTGGAGAGAAATGGGAACACAAATATGGAAAACATTCCTTTAGGAATTTCTCATCAAGATAAATATTCATATTAAATGCATTCTCTTGGTATATCTACTCTTTGGAAGTAACAATAAAGGGATTTCGAATGGTATTGAACACTTTACATCACTTAAGCACTTGAAAACTGTAATCCATAACTCTTCAATCTCTAAATTACAGATATTCACAAAAGACAAATCTAAAATTGCAAGAATGAAAGATACCTATTCAAGGATAACATCTCTTTATCCATATGGCCACTATCGGTTTTAATAGTTCAGTGAATGATCAAGCTACAATTTTTCTCCAAAATATGATATATTTACGTGATGCAAATCTATATATTGGATGAAAACGTATAAAGAATAGTTCGGAATACTTAAATCTCCCTTCAAAAACAAGACGTCTTTATAATTCCATACATATTATCACCCTTGGGTCTTGTTGGAAATATTCCACTATCCAATGTGGATTTTACATCGGATCAATATCTAAATGAAAAATACACGCCTTATCGGCTTACATTCCCAGAAAGATGGAAAATGACCTCATCCGAAAAGATTATTCTCTGTTCAATTTTGTGGACTACTGGATTACCCATTCACAAAATTCCAATTTTTGCTCCTTGTTATTATCAATGAACTATTGAACAAAAACGATATTTTAAAGAATAAGGAATGCAAAATATGCCTGAAAATGATTGATTGGCATCATCTTATTGCGATTTTTTTTCTTCTCTCCATCTCATCCTGCATCATTGTTGTTATCTTGATTAGTTGCTACGTGACAATAAGTAAATCACTTCAGTTCCGGTGTTTTTTTTTCTTTTAAACATTTTTATCGAGCTATAGAACATCGGAAAAAAAACAGTTAATTTTAGTTTCCTACAAAATTTAACTCATTGGCAATAATGACGATGAAATTATGATTATCTTTCCTATAAAAATAAATTAATATGGTGGATAAAAACCTTATCTCCGTATCGCTCAGAATTTTTATTTTCTAAGCAATAAATGACATATTTCCAAGAAAGAAAGGAAAAAAACTAAAATAATAATAATAATAATAATCTTAATTTGCATAAAGTGTCATCACACGCTTTGTTAATTATTTTTACATAAAACAAATGTGACGGACAGACTTTTAATCGCTTAATAAATTATTTATTTTACTATTATTAAAAGAACGTAACTAGATTTTGACATGTAATCTTACCGAGTGTCAAAATAATTCTTTCTTTTTAGAAGCGAAATTAAGAAAACTATTGAATCATTAACACGGTAATTAATTGCATACATGAGCGCTTTTATAGATACCATATATTTTAAAAATCCGACGATTTTTTAGAATATTTAATTTTACAGATTATACAACTTTGTTTAATGAACTTGCACATAAACACTTTTGATAATTCCCACAAGGATAATCCTATTTGCTCTCTGCTAAGTGGTTTAATCACAGAACTTCGCTAGGTAAAACCACTTCTTTTCTGGATGACCTGTATATTCCTTCTCATTAATTTTATATTGTTTGTTTTATTTAATTATAGGTACAAAATTTAATATTTCGTTTTAAGATTTTGTATTTGAAGAAAAGAATTGATTTATGACTAATTTGCCCACGGGATTCGATATATTCTTACGAATTACAAGCAACCTTAATTTTCGCGAAAGATTTTTCTCTCAAGTCTAATTTGAATTGTTATTATATCGTTACCAAGCATAAATTTTCGCAAACGGTATCAAGTTTTAACGATATAAAAATTCCGACTGGAAGAAGTTCATTATAAACGTATCCGGCTTCGTTCTTTTTTTTACTAAAAACTGAAAGTTTTCGCTAACTTCTGTGGTGTGGCTGGAAAATATTATGCTATTAAAAATATACGCGTAAATAAACAAACAAAGAAAATGTTTAATAATAATCCATACTTCTTTAATATTTATTTGCTACGATTCTTCTTCCAATAACGTTAATACCATTTCCATGATAATATTAGCAGCAATGATTTATTGTCCGTCCAGGGAATCGATGACGTCAAAAGCCATCCGTAGAATTAATCAGCAATTAAAGTAAACATTTCACTCGATATTTGTTCAAGCTTTCTATCTTGCGATAATTCTTATTCAGTCACCTGTGACAATAACTTATCATTCGGACAAATATTAGATTCGGGATAACGCACGTCATCAAGGCGAGAAAAATAATTCAAATTCGAACATTAATTATTATATTAATTATGATTATTTTAACTAAATTATCATCATATTACGATATTTAATTATTTACAAAAAAATAATTATTATTTACGATATTTAATTAATATTTTTAAAAGAATTAATCGATAATCTTTCGAAAATTTTTAAAAAAATGTTTGTTCGATATTTTCCGCATCAGATGGCGACACTAAACTAACATTTAAACATTTTAAGAAGATGCAAATTTATTTTAAAATAAAAAAAAATAAAGTTTTTTTTTAATTACTAGTTTTATTTACTTCGACTGACAATTAATATTAATATAGCCTAGATTGCCTAATAATTATTATTATTATCATATTGTTTATCGAATTAATTAAATCCCAACCTGTCGAGAACGTGTCATTATCGGTAAATATTCATAAATTCCGTAATTGAATTCGAATTTTCATTTTGACAACATTAATTTTAATTTTTAGCAGTAATTCTTTCGATAACTTAAAATTATATAAGCTAATATATTATTCTTTAATTATAGAAGATGAATTTCAATTGTTTGTCTAATAAATACCGAGTTTGTTTAAGTCAATAATAATTATAATTAATTTTACAAGCAAAACTATTAAGTGTTTTAATCTCGAAATAGGTGATTACGTTATTATTGCAGTGTGCAGCGAACAAAGCTTTATAAAAAGTTACATAGAGAAAGACAGCCATATTATTCAGTTATGAAAAGAGAATGGAAAATTATATTTATGGATATTATGTATTGCGTGATGTCAATGTTCTTCTTAGTTTTATATAAGTATTTAAAATTGTTAAATTTAAATATTATTGCGTAAAACTAGGGCATGTCGATTGCATCAGTCTACAAGCACTAGTTTTACACAATAATATGTTTTGTGGAGATAATACTAATAACAAATAAGAACTATTAGCTATTGTAATGATTTTTGTCTACATATCTCTGTTAATATCTCGTATTTCTATCGATGAGTTTGTATGATTAGTAATTTCCGCAGTTTCTGTTGAGTGCTGTTTGTATTGGCGATAGTAGGCTAATGTCTGTGATGTATGTTTGTTTGTATTTCTTTGCATCCGATCTAATGCCTCATCTACTGAATTATTTCATTTAGAAATATTATTCTATCGAATTGCAATTGGTATAAATTTTTTTAATTTCCATTTGAAGCATATTTGATACAGTAATTTTTTTTTTCAGTTAATCATCATGTTTAATAAGTGTTCTTCCTCTCTCTCACAGTCATCAATTATTGTGGCCTTTAAAGCATATCTTCTGTAGCTTATTTTATATTAAATCAAGAATAATTCCACTAGAGGGCCTACTGTTTTTATTTAATATAGGAAAAATAAGTTTATTAGTTTAAAATTATTAACAATGCTTAATTTACAGTAGATATAAGTACGTAAATAGTAACAAATTGTTTTGTTATTACATGGCAAAAATTGTCTTTATTCTAATTTATATTCATCGCATAATTAATTAAATACTATTTAAAGCATTCAAAATATATTGAGTAAATATTAAACACGTATTCTGATCTTAAATTGTTGTGCAAATAAAGAAAAAAAATCTAAAACAATCTATTGATAATATATTTAATTATTTAAATTGGTATTCATTTTAATAATTAAATTTATAAATTTAAAGGAAAGAATAATAATAGAAAAACATTTTTGTATAAGGTTTTATTTTATTAATAATTTAGTGCTTTACTGATCTTGTTAATGGTTTGAATTTTGAAAATTGCTTTTAGTTAATATTCATGAGAGTTACTTTACTACATAATCATCGCAATAATTATCATATGAAGCACTTAGAAAATATCTTATCTGTTACAACGCAAAATTCTTATAATGCGACAAAATAAAAAAACTAATGATCAAAAGTATATGTTTTATTTAACTATAGACTTCCAAAATCCCTGTTTTATATAATGTATTGTAAATTATTGTAATTCTTTCTTTGAAATTTTTAATGATAAAAAACGAAAGCGTAACTTTAATGAATGTTGGTTTTTTCTTTTGATCCAACAAATGTAGAAATTCTGTTAATGAAGTTATTACTTTTCTTAAACTCTTTTGTAAATTATTATAACATATTTTTCTTCATAAAATATAACAGCATTCAGTCTATAAAATTATTAAATTAGATATTTCCATAAAAATATACTGTGTGTTAAAACGTCGGACTTCTTTATTACGAAAGTTATATTTTGCATGAAAGTTTACTCAAAACTTAATCCAAAAACGAGATTTTAGTACATTTCCAAACCTATTGATCTTGGAAACTCATTAAATAATTTAGATCGTCATTTGTAATTGATTCAAAGCCAACCGATTTGATTCAGTAACATATGGTGGCTATAATTCAAACGTACATGGATCAGCGATTACCAGAAAACAAGGTCTGACTATCACCTATGAAAACTTAATTCTTCTCCTATACTCAATTTTATGTTATCTAGGTTGCCAATGTTACCAATGTTTTTTCTTATTCAAGCAGTTCAGGCCGAATAAACTCAAGAGTGATCAATAAAAGCAAATACTTAGACATCTCCGAACAATATCCTGCAGATTTTGTGTATAAAAACTTAAATTAACTAGATGTCTCTTTTTTGTATTCCAATTAGTTTTGAACATGCTAAGTTTAAGGAAACATTTAATATTGATGAAAAATAATCAATAAAACTTTGTAAAATTTCTTTCTTTCTTGCTCAATTAGCATATTAATTAATGTTCTTAATCGAAGTAACAAATGTTGTAACTTATAACGATTATATAGGAATATATCTTTGGCATGAATGAGTAGAATTAAATATTCTTAAATCTTTAAAAATAATTACAATATTTTTGCAAACTTAAAAGAATTAATTAATTAATTATTATCAAAATTATTATTTTAATTATTAAATAAAAAAATTCATTTTTAGTTTAAAATATTTTATGAAACATAATGCTGAATATATATATATAATGTTCTATAAATTAGATTACACATTAAAATTATTAGCAATTTTTAATTAATTTATTATTGTGTTTTGAAAATTTTTATTGTGTATGACAGAGAAAGATCAGTAAACAATTAATTGATTCGATTTCAAGATCGAAATATCGCTTAATTAAAATTACTGCAATAAATTTATACAGTATACAAATTAAAATAAGAAATGCATTCAGTAATCGTATTCAACTGCACTAACAGAACTGCTAGCTTTGCAAAAAAAAAAAAAAAAAGAATAGAGATGACACGTTCGGAATTGCATTCATAAATTTTATAACTTTAGAGAGCCAGTTAAATTATGAAACGTGAAGTACAGTACAGTACTAAAGAATATCAATAATTTTTTTTAACTATAATTTAATTAATTAATTACAAATATTGTAGCGTATAAAAGATTTAAAGGATAAATATAATATTCTATTTATTTTCGACTGCAAAAACTTATAAATTTATGTACTTTGTCAGTTAAAGTTAGTTAATTAGTTAGTTTGACGTTCAAACAATAAAATTTTATCATTAAATTTAACTGCGCAAACATATTTTTTATTTTTTTTTCCTCTAGAATTAAAGCGGTAACAATTAAACTTTAAGAAACTTCTTAAAAATTAATAAAAATTCTGTTTATAGCTTTAGAATTCGAGTAATTTTCATTAATTTATAAATTACTTGGCATATTTTATTTAAATATGAAAATTAGATCATAAATGGATTAAAAAGTGCAATAAGAAATTAATTTTCTTATTTGTAAATTACTGTTTTATTAACTTTTTAATCATCATTTTTATAATTTATATACAATATTCGTAATAATAAAAACTAACTATTTGTTTCACAAATGTTATAAATTAAATGTTTACATTTCATCAGGAATAGATTAACAATAGTTAATTTCTTTCTCATTTTAAATTGCTATTTAACTAAAAGATCATTAATCTGGCTCAACGAATAGGAAGTAAATTACAAAGCCAGATTAAAATGGAACCAGTTGACTTAACAATCATTAAATGACAACTGCATAATAAACGATGTTAAAGATAAGAATAGCATCTTTTATATGATTAAATTACGTGCTATTAAAACAGCCCACGTGTTCTTTATGTGTTTGAAAATAAACAATGATAAATTTTCTAACAGATAATTAAATAATCGACTAATTAAATTCTTTAAATCCAGTTTTAATCCATGCATAAAGATTAAAACGGAAAATTTAACTAGAACTTTTATTTTAACTAGAACTTTTTTCTGTTATTTTATATTTCGAAAATAGTTTCTAAAGTGAAAAGTTCATGCTGATACGGTAATATGGAATTCCTTTTATAGAACACTGGAATATGGAACTCCTTAAAGGAAAAAAAAAAAAAAAAACTGTTAAAGAAAGAAATGTCGGCCAGAATTTTCTTTTTTCTTTACTTGTTTTTATCACTATATTTTTCAAAATTTATTAAAAATTTTGACTTTTTATACATCGTATTGTGTCTTGTGAATTTTATTATTTTTAGACTAATAATTTTCTCTAGACAGTTGGCATATAACAAAAACATTGTTTCATTCTTTCCTTTAGTTTATTTTCCTTTTTGTTTTTTTTCATTTTCGTTGAACAAAACTATTAAAGTTTTTTATATATATATATTTCAAAATGTATAAATATGTCGAGGATTTTATACTTCTCTTAGAATTTCTTCTGGGAATTTATTATTCATTATAGTAGTGATAACCGAAAACATCAACATTTAACAAAAGTTTCCTTAGCTTCTGATTAACATTATAAATTATAATTAACTTAATTTTAAAATCTCTAAATTACGTTAATTAAAATAACAATTTTTTTTTTTCTAAATTCTGATATTTTTGATTGATATCGACTATTGTAAATCAAATATTTCTATGAAACAGAGAGATAAAATATAAAAATTTCTAGAATATTTCTTCATATAAAATATAAGAAAAAAAAAACTAACAGCTGTAAATTATAAATACTGAATGTTTTGTTTTGTGCAAATTGTGTAGACAGAATTATTATTCTACGAATAATAAAATTCGTAAAACAAGAAAGCAAGAAAAAGAAATTCTCATAAGGAAAAAAAAAAAAACGGCATGAATAATTAATCTTTTTAAAATTATAACAAATAAACAACTACGAATGTATAGTAAATAGAAACACAGCTTATGTAAAAAACTAAACAAGAAAAAAATATTTATAAATAATTGAAAATATCAAAATTATAAGATGGAAAATAAAATTAATACTACAATATATTAAACTTTTTATTAAATTTTTATATTATTAATATTTATTAAGAAATTCTTATTTTTGACATAAAAATTAATTAATTATTTGACATTTATAAGATTAAAAAATGTAAAATTTTTTTTTTAATTTATTATTTTATTTATGAGTGATTAAATATGGAGTCGCTTTTCAGTACTGTATAACCTGTGATGTTTTTGTGACGAAACTTAAGTTTTATAAATATTTATTCGAAATAAATTCGTAGGTGAAGCTTAATATAAATTGATATCGAATAATTTATCTTGGCTAATTGCAAATGTTAGATGGAATTTAATATTTCGTGATAAATAATCATTGCAACGGATCTCGGTAGATCAGATTGTTTTAATATTTAAATATCCTATTTAATGTTGATTATATGCATACATTTAAACTACATATGAAAAGTAACATAACTACACTGAATCACTTGTTATGAAATTTTAAATTACAGCATTTGAAAAAGTTTAAATGCTTTCTGAAAATCCATTATCGCGCTCGTTAAACTTTTTTAAAAAGAAATAAATGGCAAACGATTTAAATAAAAGAAATAGCATCATAAATACCGAAAAATCTAAATAATGCTTATGCTAATGTTATTAAGTTTACTTTTGATAATTTATAATAAATAATACACAACTCTTACTGAAAAAAAAAATATATATATGAATGATATTTATCGTAATGCTATTCATGATCTATTTTTCACAATAGATTCTGCTAAGATATTTATTTATTAGTTTAATCAATAACGCTGATAAATGCGAACCGAAAATTATTTTTCGAAAATAACGAATTTATTGTCTATATATATTCTTTCACTGATTTTATAGAGACATTTATTTAAAAGTGAAATATCGTATACTGCATAAAATTATACGAGATTTACTTAAAACGGAATCTGATCAGGGACGTTATCGAGGTATAAATCTTAGATGAAATTTATGTCACAAATTAATTTAGAGATCCTGATTTCAAACATCGAATGTATTTTTGCAGGGAGTAAATTATGAATGTAAGTATTATGAGTTGATTATGAATGAATGAAGTAATTTAATTATGTTAATTCGATTTTTCAGATTAACATCTAACTTATCAAGCACAACGCTGTTATAAACATTTTGTAAAGTTTGCATTTTACGTAAATTTTATAAACAATGGTAAAGGAAATTATAGCTCTTTGAGGAAAACGAAAATTCGCAAAAAAATGAGTATTTTTTACTTTGTGTATAAATAAACTTGATACAGTATTTGAAATCAATACTTCTAAATTAATTTGTAACATAAATTTCATCAAATCCTGAGTTTCCTTTAATGTATTTTTCATTTTTATAATATTAATACATTAAAGGAATTCGATAGTTTTTTATGAATTTTTAGTAATAATTCAAGTATAATTCATGAAAATTTGCAGAATTATTCAAGTCATTTATAACGAGAATTTTATCTCTCCAAATCTCATAAGATATAAACAATTTATATTGATAGATCTATATTAATAAACAAGACAATAGTACTGCATGTATTATAGAATAAAAAAAATGAATATATTATATAAAGTATTAATTTTCTAAATAAATTTTATAATTAGGTAATTATCGTAAAAAATAACTTTCTTGAGTTGTTGTTATGTTTATGACTTACTGTATTTATAATGTTTTAAGTTAGTATATTTATATTATACTATATATGATATAAAGATGAATCAAAATACGAAATCTAAAAAAAAAAATATCACAAATTTTATTACAAAAATAAATTTGTGCACTTAGTATATTTAAACTTTCTATTATTTAAAATTTACATTAATTTTATATAATGTATGGATTAACTGATTAATCAGTTCATAAATATAAATTGCATTATGATATTGCACAATGTTTATAAATAATAATTGTTTATAAATTTTAAAAGCATTTTAAGGGATTTATTCTAAATTTTAGCTTAATTTTATATAATTATTAATCACTAATGTTTAATTAAACCACCAATTAAAAATTTATCATAAAAATATTAAAGATCATTAGATTGCCTTTTCAAATTTTAAAATATAAATTTTAAAAATTTTTAAGTGATATTGTGATGAATTAAAATTTTGAAGAAGAAATTTAATTAGATAACTTTACAAATTGAAGTATGCGTTATGATATTTTAACGATAAAATATTATCGTAATAGTTCTGAATCATTTAAATTAATAAATCTAATTTAAAAAAAAAAAAGTATTTGATGTAAACTAATCAGTGTACTGAAATTTAGTATTTACGGTGCTAGTAACGATTTTTCAAGTGTCGGATACTCTTGAATGCTCAAGTGCCTGAAACGTTCAATTCCTGTAACTTTCAAGAGATCTTTTAAGAGAATTAAATGATTTTTTTGCATGGATAAAACTTCCGAAAATTATCTTCAAAGTCTTGCTTAAGGCATTATAATAAATCTTTCTTTTTTATCCAAAAATTGCATGATCTCTTTATTTTTCCCTTATACTGCAATTTTTATTAGTATTTACTATTATATAATATGTAACTTAACGAGTAGGACCAGTAAGATCTCTGATATTATCTCTTAAAAAAAAAATAGAAGTTTAGTTTTTATCTTAGAAATTCAACGATCACTTTAATTAAAATAATAATTAATAGATGATAAAAGTATTTGCCTGATTAAAGCGTTTTTAGAAAAAAATAATTCACATAAAAAAATCATAGATTTGTACCAAAAAGAACAAAAATAATAATTATATATTTAAAAAATTAATTTAATGATAAATATATTCATTTTCAAAAGTTAGATTGAATCAAGATATCAAAACTATATGTATGCTTATAGAAAATAAAAAAATTGATTTATAAATTATTAATTTTATTCCTAACTTTAGCATCACTCTAACATTGATACCAATAGCCATGCCGTCAGTACTATTGATAACTTTGGTATTATTATGTTAATCCAGCATAATCAATAGCATTGTTAACAACGTAACAAGTGATGCCATCTCAAAACGACATCCATGACGTAACATAAAATACCGAAATTGATCTGTGTAATGACGTCACGAATGCGTCACACAATCATTAATACAACTGTACTCGTAAGAGAGGAGTCACATGGTGATAATAATGTAACAGAAAAAGAACGTAATTACACGTAGTAGTAGTAAAAAGCTTAATCGCTTAAATAATATTTCTAATAATTTATTTGGTTATTTAAGCAATTGCAAACATTAACAACAAAATAGAATTTCAAATATTAAACTAACATTTATAAATTCATTATTAATTAAAAGCAAGAATATGTATAATGATGAGGTTTTAAATTGATCATTAATAATTAGCGAATCTCTTTAATTAGGAAAATATTTGGAATTTATATTTAATACAGCCAACGATGAATCCGAAAACGTTTCTCAAGTTAAAATTGTTTATTGTTAATTTTAATTACAGAAACAGCAGTTCTCTAATGAATTTGTTGTTTTCGAGAATTAACAGAATTTATTTCAAAATAAACTCAGAGGAGGGAAAAAAAATAATTTACGATCAATAACCATGATAATTAATAAATTAGACGAATAATTAATTATTAGAAGATGCTAATCCTCTCTTAATTTATCGAGTGATTATTCTTTATCTTTTTTTTTTAATTAAAATTTTAGAATGAATTTAAATATATACTTTAGATTTTATTTATAGAAAATAAATATAACTCATAAAATTATTAAAAAGATGGATGACCAAATTAAATTTTGGTGTTGTTTAGATTCTATTTAAATTATGTCTTAATATCAGATTGAAAGCATCAAAATTCAAATTTCATACTAATAAATTTTGAGAATGTAATATTTAAATTTATTCATTCTATCTATACTTCTACTTCTAAATATCATTCCAAAAATAATGCTCCATAATTTAAAAGAGTTTTTATTCTATATCATTGTTATTGATACAATTAATAGATGCAATCTTTAAGAACAAAATACTATTTTCTGCATATTTTTTCCCAACAACTTTTTGCCACTTAAAATAAATATCTGTATGCCTGCATGATAAAATGCTTATGCGACCATAAGAGATTCGTCATCATCAAATATAGAACTAAAAATGCTGTTCTTCAGTTTACTGGATCACAATGCCAAAAATCTGCTTTATGTTCATAGTGCAAACATGCATGCAGCTTCATTAAATTTTCCCATATACCCTCATATTCCAAGTCTTACCGTGCGAATTCTGAGATAGGAAAAAAAAATAGTAGAGAATGATGGCAACTATCTATATATAGAAAAATAGATTAACAAACCTAATAAATTTATCTTGTTTCTATAAAAAAAACGCTGTAGAATAAAAACTTTTTAAAAGAAAAATTATGGAACATTACTTTTGGAGTGACGTGAATATAATTAAATAATTTCTTCTTGTAATTAATATTTATCACTTTATAATCTCTTCTGAATTATTGAAACTGTTAAATTACTGATCATTGTTAAACTCAATCAGGCATATATAACGAATAGCACTATATCTTTACTTAGACTGATGAACAGATTTGATAGCATTATATGGAACAACGTAATATGACAGCTACAGATTGCAAACAATAGTGCAGTGATTAGATGTGTACATAGGAAATCTCAGCTAAAACAATCAACAATGTAATCTTGTTTGCACGTACAGTGACCAAATATGCTTTAGTTCTTTCAACTAATTTAAAAATTAGAGAATTATTTTATTTCTATTATTAATTAGCGTTTCTTATAATTTTGTTATTATTACGAGAATTTAAAATTAATTTTCATTAATTAAATTATCATATATAAATTAAAAACTATTATAATTTTGACATCTACAGAAAGGTTAATAATAATAATAACTAATTGTCTAAAGACATATAATTTAGTTTATTTAAATAAATACAAATATATGAATTATGTTCAATTTTAATGAGATACAGTAGGATATTTTTTACCGGAGAAGAATTTATTGTTTGAAAGATGTATTGCTAAAATATATCTAAAAAGAAATGATATTCTTGAAAAATTGTAATTCAATAGAACTTCGATAATTCTTCATATTTTGAAAAAGTAATTTGGTTGTTTCAATATTCTTGGAGAAAACAATTTCGAATGAATGATTCATCGTTCCTGTGTCTAGTTCATGAATTTATTGCCGTTTTTCCTCTTCATGCATTAAATAATGTATAATTCTCTTTTCTAAGATTTGATTTTGATTCAAAAATCTTTTAATGGATTCTGATATTTCATATCTCAAAAATTCGTAAATATAACTGATTATATGAAAAAATATTAAAGATATTTTATTTCTTCATGTGCAAATGTATATTCTTAATGATTAGTATATATTTTAGTCTTTTTCAGATGGATTTGTCAATCTTTAAGTTCCATATCTAATGAATTATCCAGATTTTATATATATATATTTTTTTTCACATTTATAACTAAAATGTTTTGTTTTAAAATATTTTAATTTTAATATTTTGGAATCAAAAATAATACTCTAAAATAAAATAATAATCTAGTTTTCCTGTGCAACATTTTTCCAGTTTTCCATCATACCGTGTATAATGTGAAGTAGTTTAGAAAGAAATTGAAGTTTCGAATTTTTTAAAGATTTTTCTAAGGAAAGAATAACCTATAATGGAGTTTTATTATTCTTAAATTTTATGAATATATTTATAAGATTAAGAAAGAAAGATTTTGAAAGTATATATTACTTTTTTCATATTTAAATAAAATGCAAAATGTTTTGGAAGCGCTGCATTGCGTGCGTAACTATCAATATTTGATCAATGTTTATTAAACATCAATCAAATGCCTCTTAATTAAATTTACGTGATATATTAACTAAAAACAATAATAAATTATAAAGTTTTCTTCATTTTAAAATTATTTTACAAAAGTTAATTTTCGATATTCCATAATTTTCTTTCATAAATTACAGTTTTATTTTCCTCTTAAACATTAATTACTAAATTAATAATATTAGCATCAAATCCTTAAACAACCGATTATTTACGAATCTCATATAAGTTAAAATCAAAATTAAGTTATTTTATATAATCGAAACATTACGACAAGTATCGATTATTTCTATACTTTATGAGACTAATTAATAGAACAATATTGAATTATTTTGAAAATATTTCAAGATTGCTTTCTGAATAAAATGATGTTTATAAGATCATCATTCTGGATGATTGCCTAATAATAATTGCTATTAATAACTTTGGATTAACTTTTAACTAACTGAAAGATTTTAATGAAATTCTAATATGTTCTGCTATTTAAAGCAGTTATCAATGTCGCATTTTTTAATTCTGAAAATTTAACATTAAAAAAAAATGCCAAAAATCTAAACTTCTCAGATGTTATATCTTTTGAATTAGTTGATAAATTTTTAAGAAATATTGTAAGCAGAAAGAAACCATTGAAGGTAATCTTTATATCACATTAGTTAAGGCTGAAACTTCGATCATTTAAAAATGGCGGATGTTAAAACTTCTTTAAATAATTTTAAAACCGTTTGATATATTTTTCTATATTTATTAGAAATAAAAACCTATTACTGAAAATGAATTTGATGAGACGTACTTTTAATTATTTGCAAAATAATAAGCATGTAGGAAAGTATGCAATTTCTTGTTTTTAAAATTTCCATACATTATAAAAATATTTTTCTCAGCTTAGTAATTTCTATAAAATATCATGAAATCATATTATTGTTTTTTTTTAAATTTTCTTGTTTAAATTGCACATTTTTAAAATTTTAATTAGACGTTAAATGAGTTTAAATATTTATATAAAAATATAAAGGATAAAATGAATTTATAAATAGCATAATTTAGTATCTGAAGAGAGAGAGAGAGATAGTATCTGAGAGATATCTCGATTTTAATATGCTGCCAACATATAGGCATTTGCCTGTTTATATGATTATTCAATTTATAAAATCAAAAATTTATTTATTATTCAATAAAACTAACGGTATCATTAAAATGATTATCGAAACTAGAATTTTAATTTCATAATTTGGTTTAATGATACCAATAAAAATTCATTTCTGACAAATTGACAGAAATGAAATTTATTTAGAGTAGGCCTATATAGTTTTCGGAAAATAAAAGATTTACGGATAATTTTATTTTTAAGATTAATGAATAGTGATACAGTAGAACCCCGTTTATACGTTTCTCACTTCTACGTTTTTCGCACTTATACGTTGTGTTTTGTACACTCTTTCGATTTTGCATATAAAATCATCCCATTTGCACGTTTTCGCATTTGTACGCTATTATTTTTATTCCCCAGAATCGTTTCGTCGCACTTAGACATAAAATCCAAGAAATCTTTGCGAAACTTTTTTAATCAAAGGAACAATTTGTTATACTGTACACTAGATTATCTTATGAAATAGAAAGTAGAATGAATACAAAAGTAAAACTAAAACCAAAACTTATCCCACCAGTCTTTCTACCGACTCCGACTCTCCCTTTCACGTTTGGACTCATCCACTTCGAAGTTTCAGTTTTGGCTTTACTTTTGTAATTCAA
>WUQG02055502.1:0-10161 GCA_011317285.2 Androctonus mauritanicus | reverse complement strand
AGTGCTTGCATTAGAAAAAACTTTATATACCTTTAAAAGCAGTCTTGATGATATTATGGATCTATCATAAGTAAAGGAGCACTTGTATATAGTGGAAAATTGTATTGATATCAATAGATAATATGGTTATCAAATATTTACATTATAGCTTATAACGTAGTAATTGGAATGGAGTCCATTCATGAGTCAATGATTATCTGTATTTAAGAATTATTTATTAGGATAAATTTTCCTTTTTATTATTTTTTAATATATGAAAATTTAGATTTGTTCTGAATAAAATAAAAAAATATATAGAGACATAATCATAAATTTCTAAATGAGGTCCAGTCAATATATCTAAAATTTTACATAATTATTTCTAATGATAACTGAAATCTAACATCCTTTAAAAATAAAGGATGTTAGAATAAATTGAATAATTATTATTAAAAACAGATTTTTCTGTTTTTAATAATAATTACTCAATTTTAATTTAAAAATAGTTGAATAATTATTTTTGTTTGTATACTGTAGAACAGGAAAAGAATAATGATGATAAATTATTATATAAAATCCATATCTTCCAGGATTTATGATAGGCAATATATTAATAGATGTATTCTAAAATACATACATCAAGTTGTTGGACCTACTCTTAAAATTTTAAAATATTTTTATTCAATTGTTAGTGCTGCATTAGTGTTGCATGTCTCCAAAATTTTGACATTAGTTCTGTGTAATTACATGTTTTAGAAAGGATACTTATAGGCCGCCCAACTCGATATCAAGATGGATTACTAGAAGCTATTTTTTATCACCCAATATTAGTGCTGTTAGTGCTGTAGATTGCCAAAGTTCCAATGTAAGTGCCATGTGTTACATGATATCTCATGAAGAATTTGATAGCTCATATAGTTTAATGATTACTTTATATTTGTTAGCATTTTCTTGCCATCTTTATATTTGTTTAAAGTGAACTAAGATAATATACAGACATTGCTAGTTTCAGAAAAAAATTTGTTTAATATTTAAACAAATTTTTAATATTTGTAATTCAATTATTCTTACTCTAAAATTATTTCAATACATTAATTATAAAAGTATATAGCAATCTATGTGAAAAATTCTGTTCTTTAAAAATAATATTTATTCATTATTGTTTAACATTTAGTTGAGACCAGCCTTTGTCAAGATAACTCCGAGTCTTTACCTATTTATTATACACATCAATAATATTTCTAACCTATGTAAATATAATAATGATGGTTCTTTAAGTAGATTGATATACAACTTTTAACAAATGGCATTGTTTCTTATTTTTTCTCCTATCTTACTACAAAATAAGATTTCAGTTACCAACCATTACTGTCTTGTTAATAATTAATGCTAATAAATTAAAAATTATAATCTTCAGATAACACTAATAAAATTTGATCATTTTGTTCCAAACAGAATCTAAGATGATCAATGATGACAATTATCTTTCTATACATTTCTCAAATAATGCAAATATTATATTGCATTAAATAATATGAAAAACATTGAACAAGCTCATATTATAATATCAAATCTCATGTCTTTTCTTGCTAAAATAAAAATCTCCAATCTATCTTTATCCATTTCATTTAAAATTAAGTTTTAAATGCTTCCAATGAAACAAAGAACTCTGTACATGTTTTTCATTCCTTTAAGTTATAACAATAGCAGCTTATATTAAAAAACAAATTATTTTTGAAATTAGATTGATTTGAAAGATTCCATTAGAAGCCTGATAATTTTATATAGCAAAAGTTATTAAAATTTTATAGAAAAAAATTGATGAAAGTTGGCTCTTAGAGTAATATTAAAAGGATCAATTTTAAGCAACCTTTTTTTTTTAGATAATCTTAAATATTGTTGGTTACTCATATTCCTAATAAATCTCCTCCTAGATTCTTCTCTACCATAATTGTCTAATGGTGCAATAATTGTTGGTATAAATGAGAATCAGTTTTATTTAATGGCCAAGTTGATAAAGGATATATACTAAATAAATAAATTATAAATATCCAGAAATAAAAGATGAATATATAAAAAATAAATTCCCTTTAGAGTGAGAAAAAGAAATACTACACTTTGAAAAAATTCTGATTAAGATTATTCTGAAGTGTAGATATTTACATGAAGTGGTTTTGCAGTTATATAATTCATAGAGGAAAAAGATAATGCTATATAAAATTGTTACTATATATAAAAATTGTTTTATATCAATTGTGAAATTTGAAATTTTAGGTATCTTCCAAATATATGAAGCTAATATTTTTCAAGATTATAAAAATTCATCCATGCTTGGTAGAACCAGAGAGATACAATTTTTTTTTTTTTTTACAGAAATAACTCAAATTATAACTATATTAAGGATTTTTAGAAATAATTTTTTTTAAATAAGAATGATAATATAGTATAATAGATTCAATTAGGACTGATTAGAAATAATATCATATTACAGATATAATTTAAAATATTTTTGATTTATTAATGGATAGTATGTGGATTTTATATTTGCTATCCTTAATTATGCTATCTTATAATTTTTATTTTCTATATTCTACTTCATCAATAAAATATTCCCAATTTGTTAAACAAAATTATTATATAATTTTAATAATATGTATGTTACTTCTAAATTACATAATATTATATTAAATATTATATATATATATGTGTGTGTGTGCATATAGTCAACATACATACTGATTATAATATATTAATATATATAATTTATGTATACTATATATCAATGCAAGTTGACAGACCCTAAATTGCAAAATAATCATAAGCATTTAAATAGATCTAATAGAATACAGTCATCTCTCATGGTATCAATTGCTTGAAACAAATACAGTAATAGAGACAAAGTGATGATTAAACTAAGTGTGAGTTATCATAATTCTGTTATGAGATATCACAACATGTTATTTTTTTAAAAGTTACAAAATGCATAATTATGTGGTACTAACATCAGAATTTTGGAGATGCATAGCACTAACATGACATTAATGATTGAATATAAATATTTTAAAATCTTAAAAGTAGGTCCACCCAACTTTATATACATTTTTAAAATAGATTTGTTATTCTATAAATTAGTTGAGCTATATTAAACTGAATAATTAATTATCTGAATTAAATTTTTATTGTACATTTCCCTTTAATAGCTAATCATATCTTCAGCATATATTTGACTAATTTCGTTGAATATATTACATTCTTCTTTTTAAGCTGATTAAATTTCAAGGGAATTTTCATAAATTGCAGTTGAACCTCATAAATCTCACATATGAAATGAGTTACATTTTAGAAAATTCTTTTCTTTTTTCAACTGTTCATTTAGTCCAAATATTCAGTTGAAATTTGAATCTATACTTAGTCAATTTACATGAAAACTGATTCTTCCTATGCATTCCATACCTAAATCATTATTGAAATCTATATAAGTATTATTTAATTATAATAAATCAATAAAAAACAAATCTTCCTCTTTTAGCTATTGTACAATCTTCTTTAAATATAAGGCTTTCTTTTTATTATATAAGTGGTATTTACCAATGAAAAATTTTTCCAAATATGGAAGAAAAGTTTTTATTGGTGAATATATTACAGATTAAGTTTAAACTAGTGAAAGATAAACTATATTTTTTTACCTGGTTATGAATATTTTTATTTTTACACTTGAAATAAAACGATTTTTAATTCAATTTGTTTCAAATTATTTCCTTAATGATATTAATACTTACATGAATTTTACATGAATTTATTTATAAATACATGAATTTTATTGCAGAATAATGCATTTATCATTTATATAAAAAATTCCAGATTTTAGATGACTTAAAATTATTTATTTTTATGATATAATTTATTAACCAAACATTAATATTATCATCTTTTTCTCAAAAAATTTAATTAAAAGCAAGTATGGAATAAGCTAACTTGTGCATTCTATTTAAATCTCTGCAGAAATAATTTATAACTCAAAATGATAAAACTAACTTTTGCATGCTGTTTATATAAAAAAAACTAAAATCTATTTTGTTTATTTGAATGTCATCTAGAGATAGTATTTTTAATTTAATATATTATGAATAGCTAAAAACAATTCATGAAGTATGTTTCCTACCGCTAAATAGTTAAATTCTATAATTTTATTATAATAATGGAAAAAAAAACTTTAAACAAAAAATTTCTGTAAATATTTTTTATAATTAAAACTTGGCAATTAATAAATAATACATAGAATTAAGTACAAGTATTCTTGAGTTTCAATTGTTTATTAATAAATTATAAAAAATAGTGATTTAATTCTTCACACTTGAGCTTTCAGTTAATGACATCTTATTTTCAATAATTATGATAATACAGACAATCCACAACATGCATAGATCCATACTTACATAAGTTAATTTTAGTTAAGGAACTATGCCTGAACCCAGCCCCCTCCTGAAAAAAACTGAAGATGTGGGATTCAGAATTGAATTTTGATCCTCTAAGATGGCAAGCTACTTATCTGTCATATTAAAGAATAAACTATTTTTAATGTTAAGTCTTTGTGATCCACTGATAATCTATAACAGAGGTGTTCAAAAAATTTTTGGTTGATCTCTTGTTTATTCCTTCTTACAAATTTAATTAAAACTATAAACATAATAATTTATTTATCATTGTTTTTTGTTATTTTTTAATGTATTACTATTGTTTGTTTATTTTTTATTAAAATTGTCAAATCAATAATTTTCTTATCATTTGGAAATATAGCATGAAAAGTTTCCAATATTAACTGATATTGTGCAAAAAATTCTGTTGTGTTTTGGATCAGCATACTTGTCAGAATTCACTTTTTTATATATGAACATCATAAAAAATCAAGAAATCAAATTACAAATGATCATTTGGAGTCTGCCATTGGCCACTTTTTCATATCAACCTATGAAAATATTGCAAGTTCCAAACAATGCCAAATTTTATATTAACTTTTTTTTTTAATCAACCAGCATTTCTTGTAATTTATGATTTTATAATCAATCTGCTGTTTTTTCTAACTTTAGTTTTCCAAAATAGAGAAATAAATATTTTATTCCAAGTACCAAATTCCAAGTCCAAAATTCCAAGTATTCCAAGCCCAAAATTTATTTATCACTTTTAATTATTTTAATTCAATTATTTGAATTAAAATAATTAAAAGTGATAAATACATTTTTAAATATACAAATAAAAGTTTTAATTTCTTTAAAGCTTTTAGGGCTGGGAGAATAGGTTCTCTGAAGTGAGTTGGGTGCATTTAACTGCATAGTTATACATAATTAAATATCAAGTTGGGGCAAGCTCCTTAGGTAAGGGGAACATGATTTATATAAGAGAGTAGATTGCCAAATAATTTAGTATAGAAAAGTAGCTCGCATAACAAAAAAGATTGAACACCACTGGTCTATAACAATGGTGGCCAAATTGCGGCTTGCAAGTCACATGCAGCTCTTTGGTTCCTTCAGTGTGGTTCCATATCATGATAGTCAATAATTAATGTGAAGCAATACTTACTTAATTTTAAAAAATAATATATTTGTAATTTGTTTATTTATTGTAAAAAGTAGTATGTTTCTATATGAAATAAATGCATGTAAAATACATAATAAACAATTTTTGAAACTTGTTAAAACTCTCTGAAAAAACTAATGTGCCTCTCATTGACCCAGAAAGAAATTAATTGTGGCTCTCAAATATTTGAGATTCTCTATATGGCTCATAATGACATGAAGCTTGGCCACTCCTAGTCTAACATATATAAATTCAAATTGACATATATTAGAGCATAAGTTTTTCTGAATGAGACACGTTAGTAAATCAGGAACTGCTTATACTAATTACCAGTTATTTCACTTGTCAAGTAATTTTTTTATTCATAATAATCAAAACAGTGATGATAAATCATGTTTTTGTTAATTTTAAATTAGTGTTTTTTATGAGAAATTAACAGACAAAGTTTTGGTTCCAATAAATTTAAATTTTGGCTATGTTATGGATTAATCTGTTTTGTTTTTCAATTCCTCATTTATAGCTATGAACCATCATAGTTATTCTGCAATTAAATTTTTCTTATAACTTGATAAAGTTTGTTTTTATTTACAGATAATTCTTTTTAACAATAAAGTAGCTAATCTAGATATTTATTCAACAGTGTGAATGTTTCAAAGGATCTTTTTAAATATTCTATTAATCAAGAATGCAAAAATATTGCTATTACAGATTTTCTGATTATCTGCTCCTCTAATTATGAACATTTATACTTACAAATGTGAAATTTCATGAAATTTCAAAAATTCTTCAATAATTCTAAGTAATATGATGGCAAAATGCTCTAGCAACCAATATAATGTAAAATTACAGTTAGTTAACATATTATGATAGTATTTCAAGATGGTGGAAATTACATCAAAAATTCCTCATTTTATATTCAGAACTTTTCATTAAAATCTGTGAAATAAGAAACTTTTAATTGATCTAATTGTGAAATATATTACAATATACAATATATAAAGTTATATCAGCACTTTTGGAGTCAAAATAAAATAACAGCATTATCTGAGTTACAAACAAAACTTACAAGTTATGTTTATAATAGAGGAGTGCCTGTATTCTATTAATACTTAATTTTTAAAGCATAGTTATAAATTGGAAATTTAATAATGTTAGAGGTCAAGATATACATATAGCTGGAAAAAATTATTACATATAAATAGCAATAGCATTTATCTGCTATAATAATTTTATCAGATTCTGCAATTTATTATATAAATATTTTTACGTCATTCTTTATTAATCTAGACAGAAAGGATGATAAAAGTAACTGTATTTAACAACAATTTTTATGCTAAATGATAAATCAAAATCTTGTTTAGTTGCTAATTGTGAATGATTACAAATTCTTATTTCTTTATGAATAAAAGTAGGAAAAAGACTATATGTGCAAATTCAGATAGATTTTTAATAATCTGTATTTATTAGAATTATAAATATTTTGTTAATTAAAATTTTATTGAACGTAAACAAAATTTAAAGTCAAAATTTAGAAAAATTAATTTTTTTTTATCAGTTAAACAGATTACCATCTATAATAACAATATAAAGTAATATTATAAACATATTTAGCATTAAATTAATAGAAAAAGGAAATTTTAAAGAATACAATTATAAATGTGACATCAATAAATGATAGTTAATTCATTAAAATCTATACAAGCGTCCTCAAGTTATGAACTTAATTCATATATAAGTTTTATTTGTAACTTGGATACTGCTGTTATTTTGTTTCCAGAAGTATTGAAATAACCTTATATATCATATTTTTTAATATATTTCACTATTGGACCAATTAGAAATTTCTTATTTCTGAACTTTTCATTCAAATATATATGATTATAAAGCAATGGTTTTATGGTGCAACTGCCACTATCTTGAAATACTGCTGTGATATAAAATTACATAGTTAATTAATATCTTATTTTTAGGGGCAGTGATTTTTCGCAATAGTGACAAAATGCTAAATGCTCCCAAATAACATGTATTTCTATATTTTCATTTTTCACATCAATTAATTAATTAATTTTTATTGGTTACAAATCTGTGACAAAATGTGAAATGCATTTAAAATACAAAATCAGCCATTCACAATGTGAAATATTTATGAATCTAATTTTTAAAATTTTAATAAATCCTATTTCTTTAATATTTTTACATCCTTGAAATTGCATATAATTTTTGCTTTCTCTCCCAGCTAGATTGCAATGTTTTCTTCTAGAAATTTCCGTTCCCAATTTTTCATTTTGTGTCTGGCGTGTATTGTGATGTTCAGTAATTAATTTTGTTAATTCTTCTAGAAGTTTGGACTTACAATAAAATTTGATTTAAGGAATGCCATGTCTCTGAGCAGAATTTCTTGTTAGAACTTCGATAGATCCTCAGGTATAAGGAATAAATGTTCAAATATATATGAATTATTTTACATATGCTTTTTCAGATATTAATATTGTATTTATTTTACTTAATTCTAATTTTGGAACTCTGCAATACAACAGGGAAGATTATAAAAATATCTTATTGGAATTTCACATAAATATCATTTTAGCTCAAATATAAGAAAAAACAGTAATTAAAACAAATTGACTTATATTCAAATTCAAAATTAAATATTAGTTTATACATGGATGTTTGATATACTATACAAGTTCACCAAATTGTTTATGGTTCCAAAACATTTTTTAAAGCACTGCCTATATTTATATTTTTGTTACATGTCATTTCAGTTTTCTATGTATGGTATTATAAAATGCAATTTTAATTAATTAAACTATGATTTGATATTAAAAAAAAAATAAGAGAATTTTTATAAAATTAAACAAATTACTGTAAAAAAAATTTTATTTTGCATTTTCCCACACACATTTATATGCAGCATAAAATTTTTATTATTTATATGTAATTTTTTATTGAATTTTAATACAGTTTATACTATCTATAAAAAATACAATACAGTGATGGATGCAGAGTCAGGATACTGATATGAACACCTTAATAAACATAAAAAACAGCACTACCAGCAGCTTAAAACAAAATAAAAAGGTTATTTATTTTGCAAATTGTTTTTGGCGAAACATTTTGCCAACATCAGGCTACAGAACAATGGAATAACAGAACAAATTTTAAACAAAAAGCCAGGTAACCTAGGAACAAACAGTTGTTGCCTAGGTTACCTGGCTAGGTAGCATTAAATATGATAAAACAAACAAATATAACATATAATTAAATATACAATAAATTTCTTTAAAAAACAAAAAGGTGTTAAATACAAATAACACCACAAAATAAATACAAGTCCATAGGGTTTGGTTGCAGTAGTTTGGGGTTTGGCTATATCCAGAATATTAATGGCAGTATATTGCAGACTCATCATGTAGCAACTTGTTGTATCTTTATTGACTCATTGCTTTAGGATGTACTCCCATGCTGGTATATTCAAGCACTACAAAGCAGACGTAAGATTAAATTTCACTTTAATGCATGTCTTACGTCTGCTTTGTAGTGCTTTAATATAAAGTTTACAGTTGTAGTAATAATAAAGCAGTTTTGGTAATGTTATGTCCCATGCTGGTAACAGGTCAACTGTTGGCCTATCATTGACAAGGTTTTCTGTGTCTCATCATCTAATTATCTGGATCGTCTCTGCTAGTAAGGCTTGTGATTCATTTCTAATGGGCTTTACAATTCTAGCATTGTGCCATTCCACCGTTATGTTCACATTATAGGCCTCTGTTGCTAATGCAGTGTTCAAATTCACCTTTTCTATATCTCTCTTATGCTCCTTAAGCCTTTGACGCAGAGTCCTTGTCGTCATACTACATATGCTGCTATTTGATGTATCTTGATATTTAAATGGTATTCTATAAATACTAGGTTTTTCCAAATCTTCCCTCCTATCTTTTTCATTCCTCAGCTGTTGAATATACTTGGTGTCGTGCGGTATGCTAACCTTCTTCCTGTGAGTCTTTCTATATCTTTTGTGAATTTTAGACTGCTAAACATATACGGTACTGTTAAATAATCTTGCTTAAGTGGAAGGGTCATGTTCTGGCTAGCATTATCCTTATGTTCTTCCCACAGTGTCTTCTCTACCTCTAAGTAGATACGTTTCAAGAATTGCCTTCTATAACCATGGCAATGCCCAGTTTTGTATATAAATTCAAGCTCCCTTTCTTTTTTGTCTGTTCTGTGCAATATAGAAGTGCTCTTCTAAACAGCGATCAAAAAGCAGCCTTTTTGTATGATATTGGGTCATGAATATCTGGGTATTAGAACTGGCTGATGGGTGGGCTTCCTGTAAACAGTGATCTTCAATGTTTGGTTATCTATCATTAGTGCAATATCCAGGCAGTGCCAGGAGACTTCACTTACTGCCTTAAACTCAGCAAACGATGTAAAAACAACAAGCACTAAACGACAGTTGAGCAAATCAAAAACCAATTTTATTCATCACTAAATTGCTAACGTTTTCAAAGTACAATACGTCATCATCAGGCAGACACATTTTTTGTCTTTTGTCTGCCTGATTATGACGTATTGTACGTTGAAAACGTTAGCAATTTAGTGATG
>WUQG02055491.1:0-10161 GCA_011317285.2 Androctonus mauritanicus | reverse complement strand
CATACATTTATGGCATGTACTATCAAGTGACTCTCTAATAAAGAACACAATAAATATATTGCTTTGCAATCAGGTAATATAAGATTTCAAACTGATAGTAGTTTCATTATAGGAAAATTTTGAATTATTTGAAATTATCTGTATATCAAAGATTATAAAATTTATAATATAATTGAAGGGAGAAATAATAGATAAATTGAATATACATTAATATTGAATTATTGTTGAATGATATCTTTGATTAGTAAATAATCTAACTGAAAACTTTTTATATAATTTCTAAATTTGATGTTTGCCATAATTAGAGAGAGAGATTATTGCAAAAAATTACATATATTTTACTTTTTTTGGAATATAAAAATATGAAGAAACAAGTAATAGGTTCTTTATAACTATTCATTTCTTGATATAAATTGAAAAAGAATCAAAATATTAATTTTCTGTATTTTTTTTATACAGTACTTATAAGCACATTTCATATCAATCATGTTGTAATATTTGAAGGAAGAAATTCAAATAACAATTGAAAAATATTTTCATTTATTGATATAATGTATTTTCTAATGAAATAATAGCAAAATGAAATGAAATAATATTTCCACAATGTTATAGACTTTCTATATATTCAAACTAATAAAAGAATGTATATATTCAATAATGACAGTTGTTTAATATATCCAAAACATATATAAAAATAATGAAAAAATTCGCCAATGCAGAACAGTTTAGTATAAATAATGTTAATGCATTTATGTAATATACAAGAAAAATTAATTTACATATTGAACTTTATTATTATAGTCTAAAGCTGAAAAAAAGGTATAAGCCTATTGCTCTCTGATAATTATCATTGATGAAAATATTATCATTGAGGATGAAATATTGGAACTAGTATATTTCGTCAAATATTTCTAAAATCTATATAGGATGGCTTTACAATACAGTACAGTATTTAATTTTACATTTTGAAACATTTTTAATTTTATTTTATTTGATTATATATAATTACATATGTAATTTTTTAAAAACAAGTATGAAGATAAAAATGAAAATGGATAATGTTGATAAAAAAATTTGAAATAGTTAATTATTTCAGATAAAATATTTTTTTTATAAATTTCATAATTAAATAAAATATTTTTTTTAAATTAATATAAAATCTTATATTGAGAGAGAGAAACTTAAAAATAATATTCCTATTAAATTCTTATATAACATATTAACAAATACAAAAATACGGTAATAGATAGGAAATTCATATTCAGTCATATTCAGAAAATATAAACTAAACCAAAACAGAGTTACTATATATTTTAAAACAGCAAAACATATCCAACATTGACAAAAAATAATAATATACCTTCTTCAGTCAACTATAGTTAAGGGTACCCAAAAGAGAAAGTGTGATGCCATGAATTATTGCACCAGGTGACATCAATGCTAGGAACACCATTGGCAGAATTATTCTAGATATTTAAAAATAAGACAAAACAAGATACAGCAATCAATATACTAGACCCAAATTTGATAAGCAATGTTTAATTGCAATACAGATAAAAATTGTTAAGTGAATAATAATAAATTTTAATTAATTTTTTAATAATTTTTGTTATTCTATGTTAAAATAATTAAAATGTATATATCAGTAATTTTAACTTTTATTAATGCATGTATTATTCTGTAGCATTAATGGAAGTTTAAAATTTTTGTTTTGAACCTGTTACTATGATGATGATATTCTAAACTTATGTAGTAGAACTTTGTAAGCTTTTGAATATTATGTTTACTGACAAAGGCAAGTTTCATTGAAAGCATTTTAAGAAATAAATATTCTTGTTTACTAAAAAAAATGGTTTTTGGAATTTTATCCTGCTTTAGTGCTATATGTAAATGTTAAAATTTAATTCAATATTATTTAATCTTTAAATCTCAATTTTATGCTATTTCACATTACAGAAAAATGATTTGGGACAGATTGATTTTCTTATAGTAGAATAGTGTATATTCAGATTTCCATTAGCTGAAAGCTGGATTCATCAAAATAATTTTTAAAAGAATTATAGGATTATTCATATAATTTTTTTTTTTTTTTATTATTTTGAACAGTATATAGTAAGTCCAACTACTTATTTGGTTTCAATTTATGTAGTTTCAGAGATATATGAATGCATAAGTCTCTTTATTTTTATTGAATTTCTATAAAATGTAAATAAAAAAATTTATTGAACAATTTACTTTTTGCAAAAATATCATTTATTGCTTTAAATTTTCTTATCTATGCATTAAATAGACTTATAAGTTTCATTTGACCATTCCATTTGTTAATGCATCTATTCATGTATATTACTGTATATACTCAAATATAAGCTGATCCATGTATAAGCCGACCCTTCCACTTCAGAGTTTGAAAATCGGTAAGAATGTGAAACTCGTGTATAAGCCTACTTCCCTGACTTCAGCACTTAAAATTCAATAAAAATTTGAAATCAATATATTAATGTCATTTGCCAAAATAAATATTTTATTGAAATCTTATATATGTATAACGTGAGTTTTCTTGAAACTGAACAGTCTGATTTTTGATATCGAGCCAGTTCTGATGCATATGTCATGTCAGGAATCATTGGCTATGAAAAATTTTTTTTTTAATTCTGATGGCCATGCATTTGAACATATTGACCATTTTGAACAGCTTCAAATCAGTGAATTTTTTTGGCGGTTATGCCCGTGCGAAGAGTCGCCAAACCTGGAAGAGTAGGAGATGGCCATAAGCAGCCGAGGAACAATCAGTTTCAGACCAGCGGTCGAGAGGATAAGTTCAATCGATTACTGGTGCGCTCAAGGATATTTATTCTTTATGATCTTTTAGTTTTTTTAACTGTAATTAAAGTTCTGATTTATAATTTAGTAGTGTGTCATTATTTACAGACTATTTTACACTCGCCATGTGACTTCTTGCATGTGACAATAATCTTCTTCCCTATTTATTCCGAGGACATGGCTGACCCGCCTTGTCCTCTGAGCTTTTATGTGACAATAATCATACAATCTTACAACAGGTGTTTGAAGTGCCGTCCCATTTTTGTTTGAACAATATCATAGCCTATTTCAGCACCAAACCTGGATTGACATTCCCATCTTTTTTGAATTTCTCAACAACAAATTTAATTGTCGGCACAGATGGAATGGGTCTTTCAGGATACAGTACCACAAAATGATCTCTCATGCACCTATAGGATAAGCCTGAATTATGTGCCTGTTCAATAATGTTGTAAATAATATTCGGCATTTTTAAAAATATTCAAATTGTGGCAAACAAAACCTATCTTTTATAAGTCTGCGTTTCTATGCTATTGCTATATCAACAACAGAATTTCTGTTTGCCGCACATATTTTCATGTAAATTTTCAGCTATTTATTTTCAAATGTGTAATTACACCAATATTATAATCCAATAATCTTGTTTGCGTTAAATCATTGTTTGTTTCTTGGATACAATAATTATTAATATCATTAGAATTAAAAATATAAAGCGATTTTTGATGTGATATGTGCATCAGAATTGGTTTGATGCCAAAAATCAGACTGTTTGGTTTCAAGAAAAACTCCGTACATTGCTTAGGCTTGAATTCAGAAGTAGCCTCTAAGGAAAATTTTGTTGAGTAAAAAATATTTAAAATTAATTGCAGTGTTGCTCTATCACTTTTTATAATAATGTGATTCTTTGAATTTTTTTTCTTGAAAATATTTTCCTTGAGAATTGTTTCTGAATTTGACTAAATGTAATAACTGTTTTGTAAACGTAGGGGTCATTTAAAAGAATGAGACTAATTACATTTATAAGAAATTTATTATAATACAGTAGTTATGAAAGGAAAGATTCAGAAAATGAAAAATTGATTTTATTTTTTACTAATAATTCAATGCCAAACTATTTCTGTAGTAGTGAATTGGAGATAGTACTCCAGATGAAATCCATAATTTTTGTCCTCCTAAAAATATTTTTTGTAAGTTTCACATTTATAGGTCTTAATTAAGGGTCTAGCACACCACAAGTGACCTGTTGGAAATAGGTTGAGCATAATAGAGATGTACAAACATAATAACACTGAGAAATTTCAAAATTTTTAATGAAAAATAAGATACAAAATTTAAATAGTTTTGCACATTATATAGGCTTGAATATAAACTTACGTTAGCATATGCTGACTGAATCTGATATGCAAAGAATTTTAACGAAAGGATTCAAATTATTGTTAATGAGCAGTGATACTGAAACAGACACTGTTGCACAATGTCAGTTTTATTGGCTGTGTCATTGAATTATTTTCTAGTAGTAGATCAATAAAAAAAATTTTAAAAATCTTAAAAGAAATCTTGATCTTTCCACATTGAGCTAGTTCAACCCAGCAACTCTAGATATATGTATCAGATTAAAAAATTTTTTATTAAATGATTATTGCAAGATTTATCAATAGTAAAGAATAATTTTTTATTTAATACAATTTATTTTTATTCTACTATCAAAAATTTAGCAATGATAATTTGAACTACAAAATCTCTGAATTTCTAGTATAAAATATTTTTTAATTATTAAAAATTGCAGTAGGTTTACTTCATATTAATGATTGTTTTGATTATATTAATGTGAAAAACTAATTGCAATGCCTCTAGCATTATTACTGTGAATTATAAAATATTTGCCAATTTTGCTTATGTGAAAACAGATTTTCTTTTAATGGTCAGAAATAGCTATTTTATTTTATATGAATGATTATTTTAGAGTTATAAGAGTAGTTCATTTTTCATCTAAAAATAAATTTATATAAATTCTGATATATTTTGATGATGCATCCAATGTAAAAATTTTTCTTGTAATATCAATCAAATTATGTTTTTTATTTACATAGTTAATAATAAAATTTTTTATCTAAATGATTATATTAATTATGATTTCAATTTAATGACATCTTTATAAAGACAAATATTAAAATATTCTTTTTCAGAATATATTAATATTTTTACATTAATGTTTAAGATATTGTGCTGATAAAATGTACATAAATATTTTATAGATTAATTTTTGCATATTGCAGTTTTTATATTATCAATAAAAAAAAGATTGATTTCATTGAAATATAAAATAAGTTTTTTAATTGACAAATATAAAACACTTTGCTTCACTAATCATATAACAAGAATTAAAGCACCATAAGCAAAGAAGCATTTTTTAAAACATTCTCAGAATACTCAGCAATTCCATATAATGGAATTGCTGAGTATTCTGAGAATGTTTTTAAAAAATTTTAGTTTACTGTTATAGTTCTAAACCGGACATACAGTACTGATGAGGGACTAACTGTATAGTCCGAAAATATTTTACTGTAATAAAACCTTCTTTGCTTATAGTGCTTTAGTTCTTGTTATAAGTTTTTTAATCTTTGAAAAAATATAGAATATCAAATTTTGTATAAAAAAAAAAATAATTAGGATTGATTACAAAAGAATTGTTTAACTTTACATCCTTTGTAAAATTTATACTTTTTAATTAATAAGATGAGAAAATAAAAATAGTGATCAGTTGGCTTATTTATTTCATATATTATTTATTGATTTTACATATTATATTATTCATATATTATTCTGTACATTGGATCAATACTATGTCATAGCAACTTGAAAGCAAAGTTTAATATCATTACATAGTAAAAATTATTCTTGAATAATGTATTTCTAAAATTCTAATATATATTTTGAAAGTGTGTTCAAATTCGTCACTACTTATATTAAGTAGAAAATGCATAAGTAACTCATTTGCATAAGTATTTGAAATTATGTGCAATATATGTATATATATTTGTTAAGTGTTAAGTTATAGCATTTGTTTTTATAACCACCAATAATTATAAACTAAAAAAGTAAATACAAATAAAATATAGCCATTCCACAGACGAATTTTATTGATTTTTATGAATTTGGCATAGAATTGATTTTTTTTTTTAATTTTTATTTGCTAACATTGGCTTACATATGCTACACACAACAATTTGAAAATAAATATACAATATATAAGTTAGCAATAAAAATTGTTGTAGGATTTTGAATTGGTTTTTTGGAATAAAAAAAAATATATTTGGACTATTATCTTTTCAGAAACTTTTTAATTCTAATGTTGAACATGAGAATGGTTTTTATTTCTTCGCATAGAACACATTTTAAATCTTAAAATATTCCATTTCTTATGCTTTTAGAATATATAAGTTATATAAATAAAAATTCATCATAAAAATATTTTAAATTTTAAAAGTAAGAGATTTAAAGCATTTATTCTATTTCTTTCAAATTTTATATATTAATGATGTTTCAGGATTGATTTAAGTTTTTATATGAATATAAATTTGTATTTATATTAATTTTAAGGTAGAGATTATTTTACTGTTCTATTGATTTTAGTGATTAGAACTGATTATTACACATAGCATTTTTTATTCTATTAATATAATTCATTCATCATCTATATGCATTATTTTTTAATCTAGTTATGCAAATTTCAAATAATTTTTGTATATTCTATGTAATTCTAATATAATATTAATAATCAATTAAAATTATTAAATTTTAACATAAAATGATTAAATAATAATAATTTTAATATAGAAAATACAAAAGGAATTTTTTAAATTTAATTAAATTAAAAAATAGTGCATTTTGAAAAAATACTTTCAATTTTTCTTATTGATGATAATTTGGAAAATTCTTAAAGATTTTTAATAATTTACATTTTATTTTAGAGTGGACAATCAAGAATTGTTTTACATTTCCATTATACAACATGGCCTGATTTTGGTGTTCCAGAATCTCCTGCAGCATTTTTAAACTTTCTTATGGCTGTTCGAGAATCAGGTGCTCTAAATACTGATGTTGGTCCTCCTATTGTACATTGCAGTGCTGGAATTGGACGATCTGGAACATTCTGTCTTGTTGATTCCTGCCTTGTTTTAGTAAGTATAAATTAATTTTTAAATTTACTTTTCAATGTTTAATTGTTAGGAGTTTGATATTTTATATTTAATCCAGAAATGGGAAAGCATAGACTATTAGACCTGAATATAAAAATTTAAAAGTGTTAATAAAGAATTTTTAATAAAAGATGAAAAATCAGAATTTTCCTAAATCATCAAGTCTTTTCTGATGCACTCATACAATTTTGAAATACATGAGAAGCCAAAGAAAATCCTACTTTTCAAAATTCTATACTTCATCACTAATGCAATCAAAATGTTTGTTTTGATAATTATTTTTTAAAATAGCTCATCACTGTAATATTGCAATCTCCAGTTTTGCATGCTTTGCAGCCTGTATAAGTTAAACTTTTATATTTTTTAATTATATTTACATAAACTTTCAATAACTTTATTCATTTTTAGATACTTCAGTATATAGTTTATTTTGGATTTTAAGCTGCTGTTAAATTTTAAATGATGATTCAGATGTTCCCATCTGCAGCTATCTTACTTTATAAATACTATCACTCTAGATATACAGTAAAACTTCGATCTAACGTTCGTCGATCTAACGTTTTCCTCAATCTAACATTCTTTTTCTCCGGTTCCAGCAAAAAAATAGGAGAAAATAACATTAAAATGTTTCAATCTAATGTTTTTTGATCTAACGTTATCCTTTGTCTAACGTTCAAATTTTCTGGTCGCTATATCACTAAACTCATGTAAATAATTTTCGATGTAACGTTTGACAGAATTATTATTACGTCCCGTCCTCTCACACGTCGTCATAAGTTTCCTATGGGAAATATACATATCGGTACGACATTAGCACCAGTTGTTGCAATGCATATGACTTAGAGCCAATAACCCGCACATTTTCTACTTTTTTAGTTGTAAATTTCACTAGTAGTCTCTTCACATTGCAAAATTTTGCTGGTTCGCGTTACCTATATATGTATGTCTTTTTTATTTTGCCGTTTCCCGATTTAACGTTTTCCTCAATCTAACATTTTTTTTTTCGCCATCCCCTTGGAAAACGTTAGATCGAAGTTTTACTGTAACACTTGCAGGATTTAATGTGTGGAAGAAATATGTGTGAAACTAACTTGAGCCAGGCAGATAGTTCAACAAGGATTGCCCCATTGCAACAAAATAGATTGTTAAAATCTTTATTTTGTTTAAAGATTTGTCAAAAATAAGAGTTGTGCTACAAAATTGCATGTATCTCTTACAAATTGGGAAGCAGTCAACATAGGGCAGGTATTCAAGAAACTGAAAAAGTGCATGGGACACAGGAGGCAATTCAAAAGAAGGCTATAATATCATGTAATTAAAAACAGGCATTGTTTCATTGGGGAAAGGCCTTCTCTCAAGCAAAGCATTAATAAGATCAGTTGGAGATTTTAAATAGAAGTCATAGGCTCAAGCATTCATTTATTCTAATTCACTAAACTTTTTTGCAATTAAGAATGTGGGAGCTTGGAATTGTTGAATAAATGCATATTGTTTAATAGAGATTTGTGTGTTTTTAATGAAAATTTTTAGGCACAAAAGTGAAGAGGAGGTTTTGATGACAGAATTCTTCAGAAAGTCTGACAAAGCAGAATTAGTCAAGTTTTTACCCAACATGCAGTAGTCAGTCAGTTGGGTCAACGTTGATTATGGTGGAATCTATGGAATTGCAGCATTCATAGTCATGTTTCAATAAGACAAATTTCTTGGTTTTGTCTCCTCTGGAGCAGAATGTCATTATCCTTCAACCAGGTTTGATTGAGACAGCAGCTTGAAGTCTTCTGTTTTCTCTTATAGTTGGGGTATTATATTTCCTTTTAGTTTTCTGAAATTTGCAAAAAATACTTTGTCAGATTTTTGTCTTTGTGTTCTTTTGCAACTCTAATAATAGATTCAAGCTTCAAGCTGTGCTGTACACAAAGTTCAGTTGAACAGTTGGTCAATAAGATACATTGGACCTTTGTTGAATGTCTCTCTAACATATACAAGTAGTGGAATATCAGAAACTATTGAATACATTTGAATTTTATGCAAAGATGTACAAAATCTAATGGAAAGCTGTTTCTTGAACATCCTTAATAGCTTTTTAATATAAGTTTAAATTACAAATGGAGATATGATATAAACCATCTGATGCCTGCATCTACATTAGCAAGGTCAGTTGGGTAATATTGATTATAAGTAACATGGAGATTATTGGCATCATGTTTAACTCTGAAGAAGGCATGTTGTATTTCAGTGATAAATCTTTTAAATTCTCTTTGTGTTGGCTTTGAGTTTTTTTCTAATTGCCTGGAAACCCGAATCTAAAGATTCTCATAGGAAGAACAAAGAGGAAGTACTCACAGAAACTTTAGAAAGACTATTGGTGTCATACAGGCTGTAAACTTATTTTTTAAAAAACATGCCTCAATTTGCTGTGAAATGATAAGGATAACACATCCATAAATGACAGCTAGATGTTTTATAAAATCCTCATCAGAAATCTAGATCTCTTCAAAGATAAAGCATACATCAGCTATATATCCTATAATTTTAGAACTATGATTAACTCCTTGTATACTGTGGATGTTTTGAAATTAAGCCTAATTAATATGCAAAAATAATTAAAAGGGGGGAATTTCACTTAATTTTCATCAAAATCTTTTAAAATTTTCATTTATTTTTGCAGATTTTACTCTCTTTCTAACAATGTAAGCATCATTATTTTTGTTACATTTATGAGCTTAGCAAAAACATGGTTTTTTTTTAATTTGCAGTTTTAACCATCCAATGAAATAATCAATATTTTTAGATAGCGGTAAGTCTTCTGAATAGAATGAGCCACGAATGAAGAAATTCAGCTAAAAATTTCAGAAATTACTAATAAAAAAAAAAAAATTACTTTTTCATTGAAATATCAATTTTATTAATATTTCATATTTATTAACTTGTGCTTACTTTATTTACACAACTTTTAGCAATACTTTTTATAAGTTTTATTTTTTTTGTTTGTTTATATCAAAAATCCAAAGTGGCCCGAGTGTGTTTGTTTCATATACAAAAATAGCATCATCTGGTACAATTCATTTCAAAAAGTTTGTCACCTGCTTCGCAGGAGCTGAGCTTACCGGAAGTTGATCGGTTATAAAGTCTGTCAGTTCGA
>WUQG02055480.1:0-10162 GCA_011317285.2 Androctonus mauritanicus | reverse complement strand
AATGGCGCTATACGGCAGCCATTTTCCGATTGATCTTGTTTTTTCGGTCAACAGTTGTTGGTTCCTGAGGAAAAAAGATTTGTACCCCAAATCCTTCTGCACTGCTAGACTGATTGTTGACCTTGCCATGCCCATTTCTTTTGCTAACTCAGCCATGCTCTGCCCGGGATTCTGGTTGATCTTCTCCTCCAATTTGACACTTTTCTTGCAATCAGATTGCGTTGTGTTTGGCTCAGTCAGAAATAAGTTTCACTGGGCCTAGACTCCCTAAATCTCTTGACTTCTTGTAGCAAAACCATGCAATGATTTCCTTTGGCATTTTTCCCATACAAAGCGATTCAATAATGGCTGCCCTCTGATTGTATTCACAACTTGTTGAAGTAGAAGTCACTATTTTATCAATTTTTAATTACTTCCGTGTTGACTGAAATTATAACCAAATTATAGCCCATGCAGAATTTGCCGGAAATTCTGCCTAAAAAAATTCCAGATTTATCTCGACAACTCTGTATATTGATAGTTCTTTTTAATAAAAAGATATTGGCTTAATATTGTAAAAACAGGAATTAACATAAAAGGATGCCACATTTTATTGAATAGTTCAGTAATTTTGCAATTCAGTAATTTTAATTCATAATTTTGCAATTTATGAATTAAAATACAAAATATAGATACTTATTTTAAATCCTGTAAAAATTTTATAATTTTTTATAGGTTGAAAGTGATAATGCTTATGAAACAGAAGTAGAAGAAAGTGATGTTTATGATTCAGACTTTTCTATTGATGAAAATGATGAACCTATATCTGATCAGGATGAAGACGAACAGAAACGAAAAAAACGAACTGTGTCAAAATTTTACAAAGTATGATATACTTTATTTTTGTGTTGTAAATATATTTGTTTTAACTTCTAAATACTGAAATTAATACTTACATTTACTTCATTCAATGATATATTTACAAATTAATTATTAGAAGTACAAAAGCAGATAACATAACCCAATTCTCTTCTTTCTTATTATAAATAATAATGTCAAGAAAATAAGAATTTATTTTTTAGCATAATTAAACACTTTTTTTGCTAACAAATATAGAAGAAAGAAAGATTATTGTTGTTTTGATACAGTGGTATTAAATAAAATTACTTATTTATGAATTTTAGTGTTGAAACTTCATAAGGAATATGTGATGGCTTGCTACTTAGAATAGGGTCAATTGAGATGGTGAAGATGGGAAACAACAAATAAAATTAGTATAATGTTATGCTATTTGATAGATAGATAAATTATTATTACTTTAGCCTCCTTTTTTTTTGTCAGATAATTAGTTGAAATCTATGCTCTGTGGTTAGGAAACACTCATAAAAGTTAAAAAAAAAAGCAGAAAAGATTTTATTCAAAACAAAGAAAATTACAATGAAAATATAAATAGTTGTAGCAAATGAAAAAGCAAAAAAATTTATGTACTTCTTTTGCCAACAGTAAATGATGACTTTAGGGTTTTTATAAAGTCAAAAGTTTGCATGTTGTTAATTACTAAAATTTTAGCTGATGCTGATTATAGAAGTATGCAAAAATTTCATAATGTTCAGCTGTCCCATAGAAGATCAAAAGTGTCCTTTACCAAAAGACAAAAAAAGCAGAGAATAAGGCTCTTTCTTATTCTTTGCTACTATTAATTTCTTTAGTTTTCTTTGGAAAATAATTTTCTTTATATTTGTGAGGATCCAAATTCAAGTCATCATGTTTCTTAATTATATTAAAAGCGAATAAATACAGGATTTAAATACTTTTATTTAATTTTACATATTATATTTTTAATATTTTATTTAATTTTACTTATTGTTTTTCTTCATTAACCAATTATTTACTACATATTTGAAGATGATAGATTTGAGAGAGTTGACCAATCAGTATCTCAACAAAAAATGAACATTTTAAAAATGACAGCCGTGAAAGCAAAACATCACATCTGATCATGGCAACTACAGGATCATATAGAATCATAACTTAAAAATTTCTGTGAATATAAAATATGTTATTTTATGAATATGAAAGTGATCATATGAGATGGCAGTAGTTCATTATAATGTGTGTTCAATCATTCATTCTTTTTTTTGCCATTTGTTATCTAATCGAAGTTCTAAACCCATTATGATATTAATCTGGATGTACTTATATCATCTGTTCATCTATCGTTGTCATATCAGGATTTTAATTGTTATTTCTTTGCAAATATCACTTGTTTAGTTATTGTTAATTTTGCCAGTATTGTTTTTCTAAAAAATAATCTTAGATGAGCATTTATTTTTTTTAGAGCACATTAACTTTTCATATACAGTAAACCCTCACTAATCTGATTATAGAATAATACGGACTGAAATATGAAAAACTTATCTTAAAAGAGATTATATACAATCTATAGAGTCTTCTATCAGAATAAAATATGTCGACTTTTTATAATTTTTAAGTAAAATTCTATAACAGCATTTTTGAATTTTTCATTAGCATATCTATAATCATTAAATTCTCCATTTATTTTAAACATTTCTAAATTTTTTGGAGTTGTCTTTTAGTTTAGTAATGCTGATGATCTTTAATATTCTATATTAGTGATGGTTTACTTGAATTATCATCATTGATTATTACATTACATTCTGTGCTTTCGATTAGACAAGGTAGTTTACTGTAATAACAAAGCAGTGTTAGCATGAACGCTGAATTACACTACATTAATTTTTTTTAAATAAATAAAACTTTCATGGTTTCTGATGTTGAAGATTATCATATTCATTATCATTATGACATGATTTGATCATTATTTTACAATAAACATAGATGATACAGAGAAACAAATATAAAGGTTCTGGTTTTGAATCCAGTTCAATTTAGTAATTATTTCAATGTTCATTAAGAAATCAGCACTTCTAGCAGTCTACAATTATAAGCAGATTTTTTTATTTCATAAATGTTTTTAGCAAAACTTTTTGCCATCATCAGGCTACAGAACAGAATAGTAATAGAACAATAGAACTAAGTTTAAATAGCCTAGGCAACAACTGATTTGTTTTGTATTCTATCTGGCTGGGTAACTAAAATAAATTAAAATAAAATAAATAATTGTAAAGTCTAATTAAATATAGAATATATCTTTTACATAAAAAACACAACAGTGCAACACATACGTAAAAATGCACAATTATTATTTCATAGAGGTTAGGCTGCAGCACTCAGGAGTTTCATCATATTCAAAATAAAAGGGTTTTTTTAAGAAATTTCTCTGCTCATTATGTAACATCTCGTTCTTTCGTCATTAACTTGTCACTTTTAGGATGTATTCCCATGCCGGTTGCAGGTTGACTGCTGGCTTATCATTTATGAGGTTTTCTGTTTCCTGCCTTTTAGTTATTTCTATTGTTTCAGTTAGCAAGGCTTGCAACTCTCTTAGGATGGGCTTTACAATTTTAGCATCATTTCAATCAGCCTGTAGGTCCACAGTATACACCTCCATTGCTAATGCAGTGCTAAGATTTGCTTTCTCTATGTCTCTGTTATGCTCCTTAAGCCTCTGTCTGGGGATTCTTGTTGTCATATCCACATATGCTGCTGTTTGCTGGGTATTCTGATATTCAACGGTATTTTATAAACACGAGGTTACTCTAAATCCTCTCTCCTATCCTTTTCATTTCTTAAGCTGTTGAAGATATTCAGTATGCTAACTTCTGTCCTGTGAGCCTTGCTTTCTCTTTCATGCATCTTAGGTTGCTAAGTGGATATGGTGCAGTTAAATAATCCTGTTTAGGTGGAGTGGCCGTGTTCAGGCTAGTAGCATGATGATGATCCTTCTGCAATGCTTTTCTTACATTTAAATAGCTACGCCTTAGGAACTGTTTTTTTTTTTATAGCCATGCTGGTACCCAGTTTTATACATAATGAACTTAATTTTTTTCTTTTTCATGTTGTTCCATGCAATATAGCAGTGCTCTTCTAAACAACAATTTAAATGAAGCCTTTTTGTATTCTATTTAAATTTAGTTCTATTGTTCTATTACTATTCTGTTCTCTAGTCTGATGATGGCAAAAAGTTTTGCCAAAAACATTTGTGAAATAAAAAATCTGCTTATAATTGTAGACTGCTAGAAGTGCTGATTTCTTAATGAACATTGAAAAAATAAATGAAATATAAAGCAGTTTAGTTGAAGGAAATGGATTTGGTAATTAAATTTCATTACTGAATTACATCATTTGAGCTAATGTTCACTCAACACTGAAATTTGTGTGTGCATATCCGATTTCTACAAAACTGAAAGAAATTTTAAAATGGTCATTTTGAAATTACATTTTATTTATATCCAAACTAATTCCAAACAATCCTATTCTCATTAACATTCTAGCCAGAAGTCTCAGGCTATATAATATTTTGAATGTCCCAAGAGAGTTAGAACATTGAAGGCATATTGATTGAATGTTTTTATTGCATAAAATATGAATCATGTCTTTTATAATTTTGATATTTGTGTATCTAATTTTGTTTATTGGAATGTTATTTTGGGGATCATATAATTATGTTTTTATTTACTCAAAGTGTTTGTTTCTGTATCATAAATAAATAAAATCATCATCATTTTTTCATCCTGCTAGATATATATATATATATATATATGTCCCTTAATCTTATTTTTATATGTATTATCATATGTATTTATCTATCTTGTGCAATCTGCATCCATTGGGAATCAATTATTTGATGTTATTGCTCCATCATTTGTATTGCCTGCCAGAATGTCTTTTTCTTTGCCTAGATTGCCTCTGTAATTCTCTTTGTCCAACAGTTATCATTGTATCTTATTATGTGGCCTGCCCAACACCATTTACTGCTTCTAACTACTATCATATCTTTTTTTCTGGTTGTTTTCTTATCTGTGTGTTGGTCTTGCAATCCTTTCTAGTGAATCCTAACATCCTGGTTCGGCTCCAGACAAGGCAAATTTTTAATTTCGGGAAAATAATAATAATTATAGTTTAATTATTAAATAACAGATAACTAAATTTAAAATAATTATTAATCCATAGATGGTGGCACCATAGCATAATTAATAAATAATTGTTGATTTGGCAGTTTAATTCTAAATTCTGTTTTTAAAAGAAATTTGGCTAGATTAGGAATATTTCGATAAAAAATCCCCTAGTTCAGTTTAATTGTGATTTGAATCCTAACATATATCTTTCCATGCTTTTTTGGGTTATTGCAAGGTTCTGTTCCATTTATATGCAAGGATTCATGTTTTATGATTATACATCATCACTAGTAGTAAGCACATGTTGAAGTTTCCATTTGAGACATATTGGTATCCTGTTATCTTTCAGGAAGTTTCTGTATTAGCCACATGTAGGCCATCCTAATTGCATCTTATTTTGAATCTTTTCTTGTGTTATGATTATTGTCCATAAGAATCTGTATTCTTTGATTCTTTCAATTGTCTGACCTTCTGTTGCACTGATTGTGGGTTTATTTCTGTGTTGAACATTACCATTGTTTTGGTCATGTGACGAGAATGAATGAGGATTGAATTACGAAGCAGATATATAAAAGAAAAGTGACTACATTGAGAGGACATAAGTAACTGTGAAAGTTACTGTTGAATGAACTGACAAGATATCAAAAAGAGGTTAAACAATTTTAAAGACTAAAAGGCAATATATGAATTATATAATGAGTAAACAATATTGATTTATATGGATAGAAAAATATGGAAGCACAGAATACAAGAACTTTAAAAGACCTTTCTATACTTCCAATAGAAATATTTATCATCTGTAAAATAATTTAGTTTCAGCATCCTATAATTACTAGTTTCAATTTTGGTATCATTTATATTAATTGTATACTTTAAAAAGTAATTGTAAGTATCATGCATATTAATGTAGTGAAACTATTGATACACTTTTCAGTTTTCATTCTGATTTATCTTTGTTTTTCTTTGTATATGAAAAGATATAGTAAATATTTGCCTTTTCCTGCTTTTCTTTTATGGGAATGTGTTAAAATATATAATGCATTTTTCTGCTAGATTGTTTTAATTAATGGTTCTTCAAAATCTTTATATTTTAATTTTATATATGAATTTATACAATTGAACTTCTTTTAAAAACTTTTGCCATATGTATAAATTTCAATTTCAGAATGAAAAATCTTTGAATTTTACATTATTTACTATATATTTAAAGATTTAAGAAAGTGATTCACCATTTTTCTTTAATGTGGTCTCTCTCACCTCTCAGAATGGAACTTTATGGCAAAGTTTAAAGGTAGCTTTTCATTTAAGTCTTAAAAGTGAAAGTTTTATTAGAATGCAGGAAGTTCAACCATTTCATAATAATTTGCTAACATTGTTAACTTATGCAACATTTTGTCAAATCATTCAGATTTTTTCAATATGTGAAAAATTATAAAATACAAATTTAAAAATTTTATTTTAAACAATTTCATACAAAAATACATTTCTTTCTGTAGGGATTATATTAATACTGCTATTCAATACTTTGTAATGAAATAAATCCATAAAATATAACATATTATAGCAACAGATGAAATTTTTTAAATTTCTTTCAAATCAAAAAAATGTTTTTAATTAAAACTTAACAACCAACAGCCATGTTATCAAAACCAATTACAGTTGTTACAGAATATAGCAAATAGAATACAATTAGAAATTAGATGATTTACAAAATTTTAAAATGTTAAACTTTACTAATAAATATTTTAAATTGGCACCTAAATGCGTATCATGCAAATTAACAAAAGCCTTTTTTAGACATAAAAGGGAACTTTTACAATGTGATATGTACAACAAAACAATATTTTAAAACAACATGTGTTTAGTTTTTTTAATATTCTTATTTAAACAACAAGAAAAGATAGAGTTACTTTTAAAAATTCTTAATGACTTATATTCTAAAGTGATATTTCAATTAAGTAAATCTTAGCCTAGGAGATCACATCTGTTATATTTTACAATGGCTACTAACTTTGCTTTTCTACCTTCCTCTTATGGGGATCTCATTTCATTTAAAATGAACATTATGCTCATATCACCTTGCTAATGCAAAATTAAGCTCCATGTTTTTTATATTATTACATTTAGGAATCTCAAAATATTCTTTTCGTTGAAGATCATTGTTAAAAAGGAGATGATATATACTCTGCCTGATACCCATTAATGTAATGCACTGAAAATTGTAAGAGTGACTTTAATTAAGGTAAATCACTGGCAGCAAAAGGGTTAAACCTAATTAATAAGCAAAAAAATATATAAAAATTAAAATTATTGTATCTCAAGTTTTGACAAATATCTTTTGAACTTTTCAAGATTTATTGCATTTTTTATTCTTTTTCTAACAACACAAACAAACATTTTTTTCATAACTTTTTTGTTTCATATATGAAATCACAGAAAATGCAATTTTTTTATACAAAATGATGTCCTCTGATCAAAATGAACCATAAATGAAGAAATCAGCCAAAATTTGAAAATTATTTCTAAAAACCAACAGTTTCATTGAATGAAGTTGTCATGTAATTTTTTATAATTATATTTTTTTATTAATATTTCATATTTTATTATATTTAACAATATTTATTAACTTGCTCTTACTTCATAGTATAGTTTTTAGCAAGAATATTTAATGTGTAATGTGTGTAATAAAGCCTTATATTTATTCAAATTATAAATCAATTATGTCTTGTGATTTATATTAAAAATGTCTAAATTTGTGATTTTATAGATCTTCCTTACTATTTATAAATTTAATCACACATTTTGAACATTTCAGGAACCAAAACGAGATACTGCCAAAAAGAAGAAGGATTCAACAATTCCAAAATGTGAAGTTAAATCAGTTATAGCAGATGTATCAGTAGGTAATAAGATAAGATAATTTAGATAATTAAAACAGACAATTAATTAATGGAGTATTTTAACTGAAGAGGTCAGGAAATTACATCTCTGGATAATCAATTTCCTAGATAATCTGCAAAATAAGAAAAATAACTTGTTACTACAGAAGATATACAATATTTCTTTATATTAAATGAATAACTGATGTAATGTTAAATGAAGACATAATGTCATTTTGCTATTACGTCACCATAAAAAAATAAAATTTTAGAGGCAGTGAAATGGAATAATGTCCTATTTTCTCTTCATAATAGAGAGAAAATGAGACGGAAACCTAGCATAGCCAGCCATATTTTATATAAAAACTAACTTAAATTATTCAAAACATTCATCTGAATTGTAAAAACACTTCAGATTTCTAATCAGAGGATCTAGGATCAAATTATTAACTATTCTTTTGAAAATTTGAGTATTTCATGCCAGGCTTATTGATTTCCATTCTATATAATTTGTTAGATTGCCACAAATGCTGGCATCCTATGATAGGGATTGAAGTGGCATGATTGAGAACTGGCAGTAAAAAAATCATGGACATCTTTGAATTCTAAGCTGTTTGTTTTTTCTCTTGTGATATTATGCACTTTCTGTACTACATACACTAAGCAGTCCAGGGAGGGACAATCATCAGGTGAAAGGTGGGGTTAAATAAGTTAACCCACTGTCCTTGAAAAATTTGAATTTTGTAGGATCTAGATCCTCTAGGGTGGAAACAGCATGCTTCCATCACAGCCATCTAGTCAACAGTTGTCTTTTGTTACAGCTAAAAAAAATTATTTTCTAAGGCATAATATATAACTACTGTGCAACATTTTATAATTATATTTTTTTTACATTTCATTTCATTATTGAGCTATGTTTAGATTAGAAAAATTGTCAAATATTATCCCTTTTAGTACTAACCTAAAAGGATTCTAAGAATGTAATTGATACGTATATAGGAGACATTTCACAAAACTCTAATAGAGTCTCCCTAGTATTTTATAACATATGCTCTGGGCATATGTTATAGAATATTAGTGAGTCATAGACTTATATTTAATATAAACTATTTTTAATGTTAAGCACATAAATTGCATGGTGAAGCAGTTACTTACCATCTTGGAGGATCTGGATTCAATTCTGAGTCCCACACCTTCAATTTTTTTATGAGGGGACTGTGTTGGGCTGAGCTCCTTAATTGAAATTAACCTGTGGAAATACATATGTCAGTTGATTCCGAAAAGGTGTTCATCTGCTTGAGCTTACCAGAAGTTGATCAATTATAAAATCTGTCAATTCAAACCTGCGTGGTGGAAGCTAAAAGTGGATGTACCCCTTCTGATTAAGAATAGGGGTGAGGTATATGAATGAGATGGATTGATTACAGTGCTCTGAACTGAAAAGACTAATTGCTGCTCACTATTGCTAGCAAGGCAGATTTTAATATTGATAATTATGAGTATGATATTTAATAATCAGAGATTTATTTTTTAGATTCTAATATGCTAATATAGCTATACTGTGTATATATACCATATATTATATTGGGTTGAAACATAAGTAATGGCCATTTTTTTTAATTTAAAAATTTTTATTTTAACAAAACAAAAAACAATAAATTAGTCAATAATATATTCTCCGCTGTTGTTTACGACTTCTTCCCAACGTTCAATAAGTTTTTCGATGCCTCGGCAATAGAAATCTCCTGGTCTGGACTCGAAAAATTCGTCCAACCAAGATCACAATTCCACATCATTGTTGAACGAAACTCCATGCAAAGCGTTCGAAAGTGACCAAAAGAGGTGGAAATCTGAAGATGCCAAGTCCGGAGAATATGGAGGATGAGGCAGTACTTCCCACCTAAGCGTTAGAATGGCTGTCTTGGTCACATTGGCGATATGAGGACGAGCATTGTTGTGTAGCAGGAGAATGCCATATTGTTGATCGGGTCGTTTTTGTTGAATAGCATTGTTGAGGCGGTGCATCTGTTGAACATAAAGCTCTGCGTTCACTGTTTCGGTCAAGCAATTCATAGTGAATAATGCCTTTCCAGTCCCACCAAACGCATAACATCCTCTTTCGTGGATGAAAATCTTTTTTTGCTTGCAGTTCACTTGTTTATCTGGGCTTAAACATTCTTTGCACTGCTTCATGTTGACATACAGACACCATTTTTCGTCGCCCGTAACAATTTGGTAAAGAAAGCGCTTTTTGTGTCCATGAGT
>WUQG02055469.1:0-10162 GCA_011317285.2 Androctonus mauritanicus | reverse complement strand
CGTCCTCACCTGTAGGATAAAAACCTTCAGGGAGTCCTTCGTGTTATGATGAGTCTTATTGATCTTTTTTTCAACCACACCCCACACAAAATATTCGAAAAGGCTGCAATCTGGGCTGGACGGACACCACAAATCAGGGCTGATTACTGAAAAGCTAGGCCTAACGGCGGTATTGCTATCGGAAAATGGCGCTATACGGCGGCCATTTTCCGATCGCTCTTGTTTTTTTCGGTCAACAATTGTTGGTTCCTGAGGAAAAATGATTTGTACCCCAAATCCTTCTGTACTGCTAGACTGATTGTTGATCTCGCCATGACCATTTGTTTTGCCAAGTCAGCCATGCTCCGCCCTGGATTCTGGTCGATCTTCTCCAATTCATCACTCCTCTTGCAATCAGATCGCTTTCTGTGTTTGGCTCGGTCAGAAATAAGTTTCTCTGGACCTAAACACCCTAAATCTCTTGGCTTCTTATAGCAAAACCATGCAATGATTTCCTTCAGCATTTTTCCCACACGAAGCGATTCAATAATGGCTGTCCTCCGATCATATTCACAACTTGTTGAAGTAAAAATCGCTATTTTATCAATTATTAATTACTTCTGTGTTGATTAAAATTATAACCAAATCATAACCCATGTGTAATTTGCTGGAAATTCTGCCTAAAAAAATTCCGGATTTACCTCGATGACCCTGTACAAGGACTCCCTAACTTATGATGATAATGTATTAAACTTTTTGGTAGTAATCTGAAACATCATAACTGAACACAATTTCCCATAAGTGCAATATCATAAATGGAAGTTAGCTTACTTAACATCCAAATTCACTATATTCATCAATTTTTTTACAAATAAATACTGTACAATAATGTTGAATAAACTGTGTTTATTTTTATAAGGAAAACATACTTCTTTTTCTTATGAATCTTTCATATAGATAAAAATAAAAAAAAAATACTATATAAAAACAAAAGTAGAATTTTATATAGTTATGTTTGTATACATGAATTTGTAGTAGTAATAAACATTATAAAAAATTGTCCTATTCTATAACAAATTTATAGAAATGATTGATGATAGCTAATAACAAATATCCAAAATTATTTTATTTTACAAATTAACTTAATTTTTAATTAGTAAATCTGTGCTATCATTGTTAATTTTAAAACAGGAACATATAGCAGAATAGATTTTCATTAAAAGCTATTAAAATCAGATATAGCTATAATGCAGAATAAATTTTATTATTTTATCTAATTTTTGCATATTTTAAATTATAGTTCCATCTGATTTTCATTATAATCTATCCTGTTGTCAGTTATTTGTTAGTTATAGCTGTCATCAGCCATTTCTACAAATGTGTATTCTTCATACTATATAATCAGAATATGATTTTTCTAGTAATGTTATATTGATTGCAGAAATTCAATTGTAGTTAGGGAATTTTGTGCAATGTTGTTTTTTATATGAATTTCTTTATGATATGCAATTTCATTGCAATATTTCAAAAAAAAGTTCATGAATTAAAATAACACAATTAACTGAAATAGTAGTATAGGCCAATATGATTGTATCATAAGTACAGATTTCAATATGTAAATAATTGCTGTCATAATTAGAAATTGTGATAAGTCAGAGACTCCCTGTATATGATGTGTGCTAAAATATTAAGAATTAAAAAAATTATTTTAGATTAGATTTTAATATAAATTTAATTATAATCACAATTTTAAAACTAGTAATGAATTAATTATATAAAAATCATAACTGAAATTATTTTTGTATCAAGCAAATGATTAATTATTTATTAATTTTAGGTATCTCTCATTGACAGTATACATAATTACTCCTATATGCTCTTAATTGTTATAGCTATTGTTGCATCTCCTTTATCAATATTATATAAAGTTTTTAAAAAAGGATTGCCTGAACTTTCTACATCTTGTCAAAAAGTCATTTCTATTCCTTGGCTATCATGGATTCAGCCAGCAATGTATGCTTATATTGGTCAGGGAAAATTGATGTCTAGCTCTTCTGTTTGGTTAAATGTAAAACTCTCTGTTTCACAGATAGAACCAGAACCATATCTTATTATAAAGGTAATAGAGATATTTTAATTAATAGTTTTAATGTACTATTAATTATTTATGTTATATATACAAATCAACTATTCAAAATCTATTCCATAATCATAATGAATTATAACTAAGCAGCACTAATTAGGCAAAGATAAAGTTTTAATCGTACATTAAATTAACATATAATTTAAATTTTATCCTTGCCTAATTATTGCTGATGTTACTTCATTATTTATGTTTTTTTTATTTTTTAAATATATGCATTTGACTTCAAAAAATAGAATAGTGTTGTTATTTCAGAACAATAAAATATTGATAAGAATCAAATAAGTCAAGAAAGTTTTTATTATGTGTATGTGAAATATAGAAGTAAATAAACTTTATTCTTGATTAAAGGCCTGTAAAAATCAGATTAATTGAATAAAAAAAAGCACATAATTACAAAAGTTAGGAATAACATGTTAATTGTTCCTATCTTTTGTAATTATAAGAATTATAACTCTTCCATGCACTCTCAGGTATACCCAAATATGATTTGTATTGACTTTGATTTTCTAAAGAAAGTTTAAGCAATTAGTCTTATTAATTGTATTCTTCATATAAAAAAACCATTCTTCTTGAACTGTCTTTTCTATGTATCACATATGCATAGTGTTGAAGACTAATATAACAAATATTTTGATACATATATTAATATTGAGGATTACTATATATATATTGCCTTATACAACAAATAATTTTTGATTCTTAATTGATGATTGAATATTTTTGCTCAATATGTAATGAATAGAAATTTTATTGAAAATAATTAATTGATAGCTTAAATTTCTAGAATAAGGCAATATATAAATACATTATTGTTTTCTCTTGAAAATTTATCTATTTAAGAAAATAAATTTACCCAATGGATACATTAAATATTTTAAAGATGTATCATATAAAAATTAAATTATAAATATATAAAGTTTTTATTTTTAATAGGCTTTTTCATGTCATGAATGTACACTAGCTATATTATTTATGACTCAAGTCAATGAAGAATCAATTAGTTATCATGAAGATTCTCTTTCATCATCATTGAAGAATAATAATGATTTAAAATTTAAACTTTCAAGAGCAATTTTCTCGATTCTACAGTTTTGTTACCATCAACCAAATGGTTTGGCAAATGTTCTGTTACCAATTATAGAAAGGTAATTTATGTAATTTATTATCAATATTATAAAACAAAATATCTATTCTACAATAAATTCTATAAGAAATTTGAATTATGAAGATTCTGATTTTAAAATATTCTGGATTCTAAATTGATATATTGATAATGTACTATTTGCAAAAATGCTAACATAAAAATATATGAAGAGTGGAAAAATTTACAAACAATTTATCAATAATATATTTATTATAATTGATAATAGTAAATATATTAATTTGTAAAATTAAATATTTTTTTAAAATACATGCTATAAAAATAATATGTAATGCTCCCTGGATATAATGCTGTTGTTTATACTGTGGATTTGAATATACCATGGGTCTTTCTTGTTTATCATTCCTTTGAAAGTAATTTTGAGAAAAATATAATTCATAATTGATATCTTCCCATCTTGCTAATTTTTTATTTATCATCTTTCAATAATAACAAAACCAAAAATAACAGTATTTCCACACCTATCACTATCATATATATATATATATATATATATATTAATAGCCAAATGTGACTGGCTGGATGTCCCTTTTTCAGTTGAACCACTGTACCAATTTCTATGAATAGGGTATTGTTAGGTCTAATCTTTGATTTTTGCAACAGCCAAAATTATTTGTTGTGTTAATAATTTAAAAATTAAATCAAAATTATAGTTCTTCTAAAAAGATAAAATCTGCAGACGGCACTGTAACATAATCATGCCATGGAAATAACTGACACCATTTTATGATTCTGTACTCGAGTTCAGAGATGTTTTTCATTGTTATATGCAGTACTAAAAGATTAAATCACAAGATTATATTTGTGCTCATTTATATGAGCAGGTAATTTCTAGTATATATGAATAGTAAAATGTAGTTGGCTGGTTGAATATCCCTTTTGCAATCAAACCACTGTATCAATTCCTATAAATAGGTTATCATTAAAAAGGTCTAATCCTTGGATATCTGCAAATCCAAAGTGTTTTGTAATTATTAAGCCCTTCAGTGCCAAACATTTCAATTTCTGCCTATAATCACATGCTGGTGATTAATTAAAATTAAGCCTAATTATTTTATAGATCAAACAGCATTATTAGTAGCTAAGTTTCTTTTTATTTAAAGATACAAACATTTTTGGCCATTAGGCCATCATCAAACTATCTTCTATTGGCAATAAAATACAATTTAAAAAAAATTAACATAGAAGAACTCATAGTTACTATGGTAATGGAAAATAATGCCATACATAATGAAACTAATTTAATAAATATTATTACATGTAGGTATTAAGACTATAAGGAAAAAATGAAATATAACAAAATAAAAACACACACAAAAAAAAAAAAAAAAAAAACAGTTTTTAGATTTAAGTCTCAGATTTCTTGCTCAATTGCATATTTCCATGGGAAGAGGACTCCAATGCCAGCTTTTTGTTCAATATGCTTTCCATCTTCCATTTTTTTAATATCTCTATGGATTCTGCAGTCAAAGCTTAAGCTGGACATTCAGTGGTCTTATGATTTGCATTTCATCCCATTTTATTTTTAAGTTCTTTATTATAGACTTCTACAGCTAAGGTTGTGGTCAGTTTTGATTGAGCTATATCTTTCTTATGCTCTTCCATCCTTTGGACTAATGTTTTTTTTCATCCCTCCTATATATGATCTTTCCTGTGCATTCATACATCTTCAACTGGGATTTTATATATATCCCTCTTTTCTTACTGTTTCAAGGGGTCTTTATCATTCTTTAGGATGTTAAAAAGTGTCAGTGCCTTGTGTAAAAGTAACTTTTTCTTTCTTTTTTCTATAATTTTCTTTATTACCCTAAGTTTCTTCAAATTATATAGGATGGGCAGGTACTCATTCTGCTGTGCTGCTGCTTCCTTCTGCTTATGTCACTGGCTGTATGCATTTCTCTTCACTGCATTCCGTATCTGCTGCAGGAAGGATTTCCCATGACCATGCTTCAATCCTATCTTTTTTATATATACTAGTTTTTGATTTAAATCCTCTTCATTTTCACAATATGTTAATGCCCTCTTGTAAAAGCTTCTAAAAGTACACTTTTTTATAACTTACCAGGTCATGGGCCCAGTTAGGGATCAGTACTGGTTGGTACATTGGCTTTCTGTAGACCATAGTCGTAAATTGACTATTATGTATTACTATATATAGGTCCAAGTAGTGTATTGCCTAGTTGCTTTGCTGATCTTTTTTTAGGGATATACCATATTCATCCAATGTAAAGGCTTTCATTAAGCTGTCTACTTTCGTGGTGTCTTTCCAAACTGTTAATATGTCAACTACATATCTCACATAAAATTTCAATGAGAGCTGGAAATATGATATCTTTTGGTCTTCTATGAATCTTAACAGTATTTCACTTAGCAGGCCTGCTATCAGACTTCCTATTGCTAGGCCATTTTTTTGTTGGTTTATTTTTCCTTCGACTGTAAATTATGCATTCTGTAATTGTGCTATGCTGTGTGTCTAGGGGAAATTCTCCATCATGAATCTATAAAATGCTAAGCAAACTGGCTCCAGCTATAGAGATGGATAAAGGGTTTTGAAGTTATAAGTTGTGGGTATGTCCTCTTTGTTGGATTCTATTTTATGCAGTTTTGCTATTACAGATGATATCACCAATGTTGTTCTTCCTGTTTCCCCTAATATCCTATTATACCACCTGGCTAATGTTATTTCAAGTTTATATGTAGATGCCACTCTTTTTTCAACTATTGTTCTTGCTGTTATTGGGTTCTTATGTGTTTTATTATAAGCAAATATTTTCAGGCAAGCTGGTGTGTTCTGTTTTTTATGCTTCCAGATTGTTGGGAATTGTTTGTGTTTTGTGATTTTTTCCAATCTTGCTGCTAATTTCATAGTTGGGGCTATTGGTGTTTGGCTGCCATTTTTATGATTAATGTCATTATTCAAGAAGGCTTCATGTTAAATTTTTTTAATTTATGTTAAATTGTTTAAATTGCATTCTATTGCCAATAGAACATAACCTGATAATGGTCTAATGGTCAAAAATGTATCTTTAAATAAAAAGAAACTTAGCTGCTAATAATGCTGTTTGATCTATAAAATAAGAATACAACTATAGTAGTTGTGAATAACATTTTAAGCATAATTGATATGCAAAAAATTAAAATTATCATATCTTGCTTAATTTTGATGAAATATTTTGAAATTTTCAAAATTTATAGTGTATTTTTCTCTTTTCCTAATAGTATAAGCATTTTTTGGAATTTTAATTTTTTCACAACTTTTCATTCCATATATGAGATTGCAATAAACACAAGTTTTTTATTTTTTTTTGTTTTGTGTTTTTTGTTTTTTTTATTTAAATGAAAAAATGATGTTTTTTTAAAAATTTCATTTATTGAAATCTTAACCATTCAATAAAATGGTTGATATTTTTAGATAGCTATATCTCCTCTGAATAAAACAAGCCATGAATTAAGAAATTCAGCCAAAATTTTCAGAAATTAATTATAAGAAAAACCAAGAATTATATAACTTTTGTTAAATGAAGTTATATCATATATCAGAGGTAGGCAAACTTTTCTGACCGTTGGCCACATGGACTTCTGTAAGGTCTCTAGCGGGCCGCATATAAAAAAATGTTTTTACTTTCCAATATATGAGGTACTAATAGAAAAAATATTGCGATCATGCCGGAAATCAGCGTTTTATTTTCAACGAATTTTCATGGCTGCTCTCTATCACTGCTACAGCCTCAAAATCCATTGCCCCCAATAGGTTACATATTCAAAAATATCGGAAAATCAAGTGGGGCACATGCCAGATTCTTTTAAAGGGGACGTTTTAGCTTACAAAATCTAAATCTAATCTAATTATGTTGCTTATTTATATAATTTAATACTTTTATGGTAAAATTAAAAAAAAAAATCTTACACTTGTGCACGCGGGCCGCAGACATCACCGTGGAGGGCCGCATGTGGCCCGCGGGCTGTAGTTTGTCCATCACTGTCATATATAATTATTTAAAAAATTTCATAAATTCAATGAACTATTGTCATTTTTATTAATACTTTATATTTAATAATTTGTTCTTACAGCATTTGTACAATTTTTAGCAATACTTTTCATAAATTTTTATTTTATATCAAAAATCCTAACATTCAAAAATGGTCTCATCTCTTACATGAACAGCTGCAATATTTTTACATTGCTCTAATTGGACTGCAGATGATTTATTGTAGCAACTCTCTCAATACCACACGCTGTGGGATAAAGTAGATTTGGGCACAATTTCCTAGAAAGCGAGTAGCTGCTGTAAAGAAATAAAAGTGTCATGCCCATTTAAATGGCTGCAGGATGTTTATGTTTCATTTTTGCAATTTTCTCTCAAATTTTGATGAAAATGAAACAAAAAATGAACAATTAAGATATATTTTTGTTTATTTTATTACAATTAACCAATATTTCCTATTATCTAAATATTTTTTCAGTTTTAAGCATTTATAGCTCATCATATGAAAAATTCAATTTTTACTTAAAATTTCAAAAATATCATTTATCTCATCCCAAAAACAGAATACTGTAGCATTGACATATTAGACTATAAAATCAACAAAATTGGATTAAAAAAATCCAAATTCTATTAATTGATTCCATTCAAAATAACATTTATAAAAATGTAATTTAAAAAATATTTCCACAATTGAAAAAATCTAAAATCAACAAAAGTGAATATTTTCAGATAATCAAATGAAAAAGCCAGTTTGTAATAGTTGGATTAATAAAATCAGAATTAAATTTTTTAAAATCTTTTTTTATGGTTTTTTTATAACTTTGTTTTAACATCTACAAACACAATGTTTAAAATTCTTGTACAACTTTTGAAATTTTCAAAAAATTGGAAATTAAATGATATGCTTGTATGTACACAAGTTTACCACTGATATGTTTGTAACTTGAGGAATCCCTGTACATAATAATTTTACAATGCATGGTTAAAGTGACCATAGGTCCTAATTTGACTGGGATTTTGCCAATTTGGGACATTTATCCCATTGTCTCAAAAGATATCAAATGTTTTCATCCTGATTTTTCAATGTATAATTAAAAAAAGTAAAGTTAGATCTTAAATACATTTTGCAATAATGAAATTGTATCAAACATGAGAAATAAATAATAAACAGGAAAATAGTAATGTTTACTGTCAATCCCATACAAATTTTAGAAATGTCAGTTTATTTACTTTTACTAATAAATGATGCTGTCTGTACAAAGAACAATTAGATGAAAGATTTCTAATATGTGGCTACTTGTCAATGTAGTCCCAATTAAAAATTTTTTTTTTAATCTGATCACTTTACATATGGTTATTGATCCTGCACATATTCCTGCATTAATAATATATTATACTTACTTTCTGTCTGTACATTTTAGTTTAGTTTTAACTTAATTTTAATTCAGCTGTATTTTGTTTTTGTAATTTTTATTGTGCAACTTTTAGATTAACTATGCAATTAAAGATGGCTGATAACCTGAAAGTGCTTTTAATTCTATTTATGTTAACACTAGAATATTTTAGAAGATAATATTTCTTAAATCTACATGATGCCTTATGTGTTATAAAATATTACAGAATGATGGAATTTTTGCCACAAATTTTATTTTTTAATCAACCATTTTTTCAAAGATTTGAGTTTATTTTTACTTATTTTTTTATTATTGATATTCTTGAAAAAGATTTTAACTTACATTCAAGCCAATATGATATTTTCATATGAAGTAACACACAAATCAGAATTGATAGCATTGTGTTTTGTTTTCTGGGACTGATTTATAAACTTTAGGAAGAGAGGAGGAGAGCACAATATGGAAAACAATTATTTAGTATTACAATTATAAAAAATAAATGTATGCACTGAATTGCTTTATTAAAATTTCTCAGTTTTGAAATATTGATTTTCTGCCAAACCAGCTAGATGCTAAATAATAAACTGCCAAATTTTAGAGTTTTCTCTATAGTATCTTGCAAACAAGGAAGTGAAAGGTAGTTAGGAATATTAAGAGAAATGCATAACTGTTATGAAAGAATTGGGAAATTTTAAATTTCCTAATTTACTTATAGCCTGAAATTAATATTAATAAATTATATATCAATTTCAGATTCTTGATTTTCCAATATGTTGTTAGTAAAATTGACTTTTAAAATGAGTGACTGTAATAAAATTATTGGTTTAAATATCTTAAAACCAAATCAATTCTCAAATTCCAAACTTCAAACTATCATGATGATTTTTTTATTAAGGGAAATAGATTTTATACCCAATAAATTATATGAAAATGATAATGAAAAATTGATTTCTAATTAATAAATCTAGTATGCTTTTTTTATAATTTGAAAATATTTTTATTTAAAAATAAATAATTCTATTACTATAAGTTGAGCATCCCCAATCTGAAATTCTAAAATCCAAACTGTTCTGAAATTGTAACTTCACTTTTATATTAAGGAATCCCTTGAGATAAGACTATGACTTATGTTTGTACCAGATGATACAATAGTATATCTAACCATGATGTATTATCATGATTCAGTAAAATGCCAAATATTGTCAGTGCAAAATATCTATGACTTTTTATTTTCTGTTATGTTCATTCTATATTGTTAAAAATGCCAGAAAGATCTGAGCAAATTTTCCTTTATACTTTTCATTCCATTGAATCGTGTATTCCAAAATCTGGAAAAATTCAAAATCCAAAACATTCTTGTTCCCAAGCATTTTATAGAGTTATTCAGAAAGTAATTTTGTTTTATTCCCACAAGTGGCGTTAATTGTATTTTTAACCTGCCAATTTCATTCTAAGCCATATTGTTGTTATACATTTTGATAGCTGACATTTCAAG
>WUQG02055458.1:0-10162 GCA_011317285.2 Androctonus mauritanicus | reverse complement strand
TATTTTACAGCAACAGTTTTATGTAGTTACTTCTTGTATCCGTCTGTATGTCAGACGTCTGCAAAATCTGAATAATCTGTCTTTCAAGTAGGCCTATTTGAAAATCTTTGGAAACTGGTTTACTTGAGAATATACAAGTTAATCAAAATTAAAAAGCGTAATTTCGATTATTAACATATTCTCGACTTAAATATATATATATTACTGTAACAGTATTGATTTTACGCGTTTAAAAGTTACTCTACTTGAAAACGTTACTACACAGTAATTGTGATTAATAATAGTTTACATCTGTAAGTTATTAACAAAATCAAAAATAATTATTAAAATAATATCACGAGTGGTTCACAATTAATTATTGCTGTTGAGATTGTGACGCTAGCTCTATTATAATAATAATAAATTACAACAAGCATGAAATGTTTATTAGCGTAAAGACATGATAGTGATGTTACACGATGTTTCAGTGTCAAGTTTGTTTTAAAATTTATTTTACCACGTCATAATTAATTTAACAGTACAGAACAAAAATATAATTTATAACTGTTAAAATATAGATTACACTTCTTATTATTATTCACTAGTATATTGATACTACTATAATAATAAATGTTTAAAATATTTTTATATCGTGCCAAACAGTATCAGCACGCATGCGATTGTATGTTAACCATTTATATGGCATGCAGTTTTATTATGTTAACAGCACAAAGTTTAACAAGAAGGAGCCTTACTGCAAAAGTATTATGTATAAAGAAATATTTTATTAAGAAAACATAATTATTTTGCAACTTATTACAAAAATTGTTATTGTTATAGTAACGTATTTTTTTACACTAAAATTTGCTTGTTAACATCAAGAATAGTGCATTGTGCTAGAACTCGTTATTTTTCTTTTTCTTTTTTTGGTGTTATATTTTTCACATAATATGTGCTTTCAGTTGGAAAAAAAAACTTAAGAATGTAGACAAAATGACAAAAAAAAAAAAAAAAAACTATATAATTAAAAAGCATAAAATTGAAATTTTTTTTTTGATAATTTATATAATTTAATGAAGGAAAATAACGAATTAATTTATTATTTTTATTGCTTATTAATATTAAATTTTATATTAATAACAACAGTAATCAAGTTTAAATTATTTGTTTATTTTTATAAACTTTCAAAAAATTTTATATATATCTATATATAAAAGAAACTCATTATATAAACTTAATATAATTTTTCAGATCTATAAAAAGAAATTTTTTACAGCTTCCTTGAACAGAACGTTGATGGAATATATAAAAAAAGGTAAGTGAAGAATATCTTTTATATATATATATATAAATATAAATTTTTTCCCTGTTCTCAATAAATCCATTCCTTCTGAAAACGTGACTTATATAACGTTGTTTTCACAGAATGCATCACACGCAAGTCATATCACTTCATACTATCCTTCCATAGTAAAAAAAAAAAAGGAGGAAAAAAAATAATCTAAGGAGTAGTAGTTGTTTTTTTTTACCTAATTATTTTTTTTCTTTAGAAACTTTGACTTCTATTTAAGATTTTTCAAATAGATATAATGTACTTTTAACGTTATCCCCATTGGGATATGAAGCATCCTAAAATGCAATTAGGGAAAGATTCTTTGTGGGTGTTTTTCATGAATATTCTACTAGATCTTAGCTATTTTTTTCATCTTGTTTTCGTTTTCGACATTTTCGATTCTCTAGAGACATTACTGGAAAAATGATGTTTCTAAATAGCCATCTAGGTAAGTTTAGAAAAATAAAAAAATCGAAATTCGGATATATATATATAAATTTATATATATATATATATATACACAATAAATTTTGATTATCTCAAATGCTAAAAAATTAATAAGTTAACCAAGTTTTATAAAGTTAAAAAAAATTATTATTTTTATATATATAATTAAATAGAAAAGTACTAAATTATATATTCCATATATATAATTTAAACTGTTAATAAAATATTTACATGTATTGAAAGTTTCTTAAAAGTTTGTTTCACTATTTTAGATAATAATTATCCGAAAATAGCATTCCTGCAAGATTATTCTTTTCAAAAACAAAATTAGATTATTTTTATTTGTTTTCTTTTCTTTTAAAAAGATCATCATATTGTCTTTTAATTAGATCAGAACCGCTATTTAGTCCACTAAGCAGATTAGTTTGATCAATATTATCTTCATTAATTGATCAATACTTTAACTTTTACCATTATCCTTGTTTTGTGTTTTAATACAGATCATATTATATAATAAAAAGAAATATTACATTGTATATATATATTTTTAATTATCTTATGAGAGGAACTTCAATAAACATACAGTAAAGTATATCATAACAAACAATATTGGTTTATTAAGTTTGTGTTTTTATTAGTAAAAAAATTAATTATTAAGAATTTTCTGTTTGGCTCCGCAATTCTTATCTTTGGTTCTTTGTTTCCATTCTTTGTTTTTGCTTCAAAACTCCAAAACATATGAAAGATAAACATATACTACAATTCTTTACATAGACTACAACAGACTGTATAAAATATTTATTATATGAAATGTGCATATGAAATATTTTATATGTTTTTGATTTTGTTGAATTCACTTCAATACAACAAATAAAATTAATTTTTTTAATAAATAGTTTTATTTTGTTTCAAATTTATTGAGGGAAAAAAAGAGTAATTTAGTAATTAGTAGAGTAATTTAGTTATTTTATTAGTAGAATAATTTAGTAATTTAGTTTTTAGTTAGAGTAATTAGTATCAGGCACGATTACTATTTTTACTATAAATAGTAATCGTTAAATTACTTATATACTATTTTTAGAAGATTACTATAGTGAGAAATTGAATTTAGAATTTATTATTACGAATAAACAGATTTAAAGATTTTTCATAATTATAGTTTATAATTAATTGGCATTTATGCTGCTAAGAGCAAAATAAATTTTATTTGAAGACCAAAATAGCAATCTGGTTAATAGTGGTCATAATTAACAATGAAACACTGATCTACTTATGTCTAATGATACCACTACTTTAACCTTTAATTACAGTAGTTGATCTATTTTTTTTTTTTTTTTTTTTCCTGTTTCATTTATTTTCTAATTTAATTATTATACTAATTTTAGTATATTTTCCTTATATAGTGACTTATATCGTGATCTTATAAATATATGCGGCTGAGCATATACAAGATCACTTTGTTGATCATCTGGTTTTTTGCCTGTTCTGCATTAATAACTTTTGAAACGATATTTTTATGAAATTCGTTAAAGATATTCTGTCATTAAAAGATGATTTTGACACCGAATTTTAATCCTGTAGATTTTAATCACTTAAAAATGGCGGTCGTTAAAACTTTTAAGATATTTTTAATAATTTTTGAAATAATTGATTGGATTTTTGTGGAAGTTTACACAAAGTTCATGCTACTGAAGATAACTTTCATGTCATATTTTTAAATCCGTTAACCTATTTAACAATGACAAGACTTACAAATCTGTAAAGATTTTTCTTAGTAATTTTTGGACTATTTCATTGGTTTATATCATATTCAGAAGGAAGATTATGTTATTAAAGATCACTTTTTTTTTTAATCCTATATCATAAATTATTCCAAAATATAAAAAAAATTAACTGATTAGTTACATCTAGAACTGCTTATTATCTTTAATATAACAAACTAGATTGATTACACTTTAATTTATCCATTAAATATTTCACTATTTTTAATTACTACTCTTTGAAATTGTATTTTTTTCCTCCCTTACTCAACTGTTTTACTGGATTTATTTATTTTATCAAAATTAGTATTAATTTTATTTCTATAGATTTTAGTTTTTAATGGATTTTTAATCTTCATAATAATAACATTTTGTATTTTTTTTGTAAGGAAAAAAAAAAGTAAGTGAAAGAAAGAAAACTGAGACAGCAGAATACTTTTGATATCCAGGAACCAATTAAATGTCATGAATCAGAAGATTATCAGCTACAATTACCGTCTGAAAGGATTACTACAGGTTATCGTAAGTTTCATTCTATTCATATAAAAGACTTTCAATGAAAAAATACTCGAATGCGATGATTTGTGGATAAGCTTCTTTTTATATTAGATGATTAATTTCGTGGAAAAAAAAACAACTTTTCACATATAATATTAATAAATATTATATCATTTTATTGTATAATATTTAATTTTTTACATCGTTAGTTTTAAAACTGAATCTAGGCATTGAATTAAAAACTAAAAACATACTTTATGTATAAGATCAAAAATTATATAGCTGAATTGATTCATTTATTTTAGTCACACTATACTACAAAATAACAATATAAGTAGAATTACAGAGAGATAACAAATATTATTTTTTACCACTCTGTAGACAAAACATAAAACTGTGTATGTGAGAAAGATGAAACAAAGAATACGAATATATAAATTGCAAAATACATATTAAAATTTACAGTGTGTGTGAACAGTAATCCCCGTATAATACGACACTTTTATAACACGGTTCGAGAATTGGGGAAAATCCTCCCTATATATAACACAGCATCCTAGAACACGGTTTGAAAGTTAGAGAAATCCCCGTACAATACGTGGCATATTAAGTGCATTTTAAAATTTTTATTGTGTTTATCTTTTTACTACATTATAGGCTACATAGATTAAAAATTTTTGGGTACGTATTACTCAATCTTTTTTAAAGAAATAGCAATTATGTAGACGATAACTAAGTCGATTTTCGTTAATCGCCGACGTTGTAGTTCAGATCGAACATACAAATTCCCAATTTTCATTTTACAACCGATCCAATTTCCGAAGAAAACATTATTTAATTCATACTAATATATAATACTTTTACTGAAAGTTGCTTTAATAAAGATATTTCTCTTAATTATAAAAATATAATAGTATGTTTTTTTAATTTTTGGAACCTAATCCTTTTTTTTGTACTAGTTCTTTGTTTCGTGTAACACGGCATTTTTTAGGAACCTATCTGCCGTGTTATATGGGGTGACAATTAATGCACAATTATTGTGTATTAATTGTGTATATAGTATTCTGACAATACTTATATGTGTTTCACGTATGTTGTGTATTATTTTCTTTTGTATTGCTCTTCAGGTTTTGTGTTCTTATTATTATAGCTGGTTTTTATTGTCTCCAACATATTGTTAATTTCATTAAGTTACAGTTGTATAATAAACAAACAAAAAAAAATGAAAATATAATTTAAGTAGAAAGGCGAAAACAAAATTAAAGAAGAGAGGAAAAAACAATGCAAACAAATCTTCATCGTAGTAAAATAAATTAGCAAATTACTTCTAAGTTTAGCAAGTTGGTGCAAGAGATAATGAGCTAACGAAATTTTATTTTAGATGCAGATACATTTGGACTAAACAATATGTCCGCAATATCTACAGGAAGGGTAAAGAATGGTAGATTTACCGAACGCTTTTCTTAATAGTCTCTTCTACCCTAAATGCTCACATTTGATTATTATTATTGCTACAATCTATATTCCACTCGAGTAGACGCCAGTGTTACAATTTAAGTAAATGACTTGGAAGAAAATAACGTAATCACAAAGCAGGTCAGAGTTAATCCTATCAAAATGAATAGTGTGTCATCGCAACCAATAACCATTCACCAGTCACAAACTGCAGATTTTTCAGATTCACCTTTAGCTAAAATACGCATTCTGAGTTTTGTGATTTTTTTCCGAATTTTTTGTCTTTTTTTTTTCATAGAAATTTTTAGCATAAAGAAAAGGTTTCTTTTATGATTATTTTTTTTCTACTTTTATGAAATCTTTTCTGTTTTATCGCAGCTCACACAAATCCTGCTATCATCTCCACTTACACACAAAACAGATGCACTTTAAATGCAAAAAGAAGGAAAAGATGAGGCGCTATTTGATTTGCAAAACAGATGGTTGGTTTAGAATAGACGAATACGAATGCGAGGAAGTTTCTGCTTTAGAATTGGAATATATATCTCTACAGGAGAGAAAGAGAAAAGCTGTTGAAATGCTTGTGTGTAAATATGTAGAAATCAAAACCACAGATTAATGCTAACTCCGTGTTGGTTTTACTCTTACCAGATTAATAATATATTGCTTAATGTTCGTAAATTAAATTAAATTATTTTAGTATACTCAGTTTGCATTCAGTTTCAGTATTTTTGTGCTTATTAAAGGAAAAAGTAAGAATCGATATTTCTGTCTGGTTAGTGTCTGTATCTATCTCTAGTCACATCTATAATGCTGTGACCGAAAGGATTAATTTTAAGAAAGTTGAAAATTAATACTAATCAATTTTTTTTTAAACCACAAACTCGCTTTTCTATTGAACTATAAGGCTAAAATATATAGAAATGTGAGCAGAACATTATTACACATAGTATACTTCTTATGACATAGCTTGTTAGAATGTAGTTTGTGTAGAATATAATTATAGTAAGACTATGAAACAATATCAGTAGATGAGATATAGTAATCAATATTGTAGTAGTCGATATAATGGTTATATATAATAGTGATTTGAAAAATGAGAAAAGTATAAGAGGTAAATATTCGAAATATATGAACCATAGCTTGAAATTATAAAAAAACTCATTTGTAGATATGACAGAAGGTAAATAAACAAATATTATGTGAAAAATAGTCTGCACGTTTATATATCGTTAGAACTTTCAGTAATGACCAGAATAATTTCTTCATTTTAGATATATGGTAAATCGTAATTCAATAAATTTGTATTGAATTACCTGAATAATGAAGAAAACTGATACAGCTCATTCAATTTTTTTCTTGAAAAATCAATGAAATAAATGATTATCTTTAAATTCTGTATATCAAAACAGAATATAGAAAATGTTGTAAAGACAAAAATGCAAGGATTATAGTCTAATATTGAATTTTATTAACGATTTTGTTATTTTAATTTTTTAATCAAAGAACACTCTCAAAATCATTTTCGGTGCTGTAAAAAATACAAATTAGCGCAACATTATCCTTCGTTTTGTAATATCATGCATTTATATTGACTCATATCTGCATATATTGCGTGTTTATCGCATTAACGAAAGCAAAAACCAATTAACTTTTATAATATTTAATCGAATAAATATTAAACTTTTTAAGTAGAATAAAAATTCAAATTCCATTTTCTTGGTAGAAGAAGTGAACAGTCAATATACGATATATTGACCAATGACAGGAAGAAAAAAATTATATAAACTTATAAATGTTTTGAGAGATTTAAAGAAAACAGTAGATGTGAAGTAGTAGCAGTTTATTCGATTGATTTAAAATCTATAAGAAATACATAGTTTTGCGTGTTTATCTTTAAAAAAATAAATAATATAAGCCGTTTACATTAGTTATTCTGTATATTAACAGTTTAATATATAAATGCAAAACTTATTTTTATGTCTAAGTATAAATTTATGCAAAAAAAAAAATGTGATTATAATTTTATCAAAAGCAAAAATCTTTAGTTAAAATCATCTTGATTAATTCAACAGCATTCGATAAAATGATTATAAGGAATATTTATTATCGCAATAAGAAAATTCCGAATAAACGTGGAATTTTACAGAATTAAAGATATAGGAAATATGAAATACAAACAAAATAAACTTTGCTCTCTTTGCTTCTCAATTCTTCTCACGCAACATAGCAATATTGGTTTTAGAATTACCTGGAGCGATTCAAAATCAAAGACATAACAAATCTGCTACTTTCTTTCAACTATAGAAAATATATAATAAATTCTTTGGAATATTACAAAATAATATTTTAAATTAAAGATATGTTTCTAATAGTTAAGACAGCATGACAATGCGAATTTGATACATTGCATTTAATGCAAAACTTGCTTTAATCAAAAAACTGAACTCTTAACAGTATCACAATGCGTTTTCAAAAACAATCAATTTTGAAAAGAATTAATTGCCTAATTTTTGTACGTGTGTGCTATTTTAGACTAACCCAAGCTGTGAAATTAAAGTGTATATCATCAAAATCACTTTCAACGGCATGATCTCACTATTGAATGTCAAAAATATTAAACAGAGAAATCTTATAACTTTGAACATATGCTAAATTTAAATAATAGAAAATTCAAGGATAGTGATAGAAAATATATCAAAATAATCATCAGTCTAGTGACTTTCCTGCTAAAAAAATCAATTAATTGAAGACATTAAGATGAGAAGTTTGAATGTCTTAAATAATTAGTGCTACAGGATTAAAATCTGTGTCATCGAATATAATGTTAGTTTATACCTATATAAAATTTCATGAAAGTCTACAGAGTAGTTCAAAAGTTAGTAGTAGTGGTAAGACAACAGACAAATAAATGGAATAGTGACTTTTTAAAGGTTTTTCTTCGAAAAATATTCTAGTAACGTAATGTTTAACATTCGATATAATAATATTTCATAAACATAAAATAAAAACTTAATAGTTTAACTAACAAGTTTATTATAAAGATATAAACATCTCCTTTTCGTAATTTTTTATCAGAAACAAAAACATATACAGTATGAAATATCACGCAAAAATTATCACGAGTTATTATGATTCTCTGCAATAAAAACCGAACGAAGTTTATCCTTATAAATAACTCGCTGCATATTTTAAACGAATTTTTGGATATTTTACATCGCGACGATGGAGGAAAAAAAGGTAAAAAAAAAAAAGATTGAATGATGAAAGCAAATGTTTGTTGTAATTTTTATTGAAAAATATTAAAATCTTATTATGTTAAAGTATTTCTAATTTTAAATGCAAAATAATTTAAATACTTTTTCAGATTATCATAATGCATATTTTAGTAGATGCATTTCTTGGATAACTACATAAAATTTCAACACGCATAACTAACTAAATAATAATACCTACACTCTAGTTTCTTTAAAATCTATATAACTTACACATATTATTAAAATATAAATTTTTATAAAATTCTAAAATGTTTTATAGGTCTGAAGCTTGTTTCCGGAGACATTAAAAAATATATATCTGTAAGAAAGCAAAAAACTCTACATCAATAAAACTTCTGCGATAACAATAAAAATAGATATAAAATTATAAAATATATATTTTTGTTTAATAAATTTCATAAATTTAAATTTATTGAAACAAATATTAAGGAAGATGAAACTTAAGAAAATTGTTTAGAGATGATAAATATTCTCTGTAATAAATAACATTAAAAATTTTAGAGATTATTATGAAGAATATGTTTCTTGCAATTATTTAATGGATAAATAAGAATATCACGCTTAATATATATATATATAAAGCATGTTAAAAATATATGCAAAAATCGCTGTTATGCAAAAAAAAAATTATAACTAGCTGCGTAAAATTTGCTGTTATACTAAATCACTATTACATTGGAGAATATTACTTGATTATCCAGAACGAACTAAATTTACGCATTCCATCTTTAATTTAATTTTCTCCAAGAAAACTCGAAGATAATCTGTTAAATTTTATGATATCGAAACTACAAATTACAACATTAATCATATCTTTAATATCAACTTTTGCTAACTTCAAATTTAAATTTATATTATTAGTTTTAGTTCTTTTTATTTAGTACGAGTAAAAAAAAAAATCCTTTAGGAATAAAACAGAATCAAACATTCGAAAAGATAAGCTTACCCATTCTTTAGAAAGCCGAAGAAGATTAGTTTAAAATAATAATAAAAATAAAAACCTATATATATATATATAAGATTTATTAGAATTTAAATAATTTATGAGACAAATAACAAGAATTTCAACATGGAACAGTATAAATTATGCAGGAATTAAATTAGAAATCAATAGATTTTGATTTTATTTAGAAATAAAGATAAAAAAAAAATCTTCCATATGAAAGATTATTTTCCTTTCTTTGATTTTTAAGGATAAATTAAATATTCCGGATTTTTTTTTTTTTAATTCTATTGAAGAACAATAAATAATATAAGGAAGTTTGGTTAAAAATCGAATTTGTATAAAATTATTTTAGTTTGAGAAAAGATATCATTTTTGCTTCGAATGTTCTTAAAAATATGCAAAAGAAAAGTTCATTATATTTTTCTGTACTGTACATAATTTTATTCTGAATTTATTTTTATGTATG
>WUQG02055447.1:0-10163 GCA_011317285.2 Androctonus mauritanicus | reverse complement strand
TAGCATAGTAGATAACTTCTACTTTCCATTATTGTTTTAAAAATACTTTCCTTATATCCAAAAATTGATATGTATCAGATGCAAATAATGTTAAATATAATTTATTAAAAGTTTGTTCAGTAGATCTGCTGTAGAGCATAAACTACAGCATATCTTGTAGCATGGGAAATATAACTGTGGAATAACATGAGCAGTACCATATGCTTCTGTATATAAAAAATGGTGATGAAAGAACTAGTGTATTAACTATATCATGAATAAATCGTGCATTTCAATTTTTAATTAAAATTTATGTAAAATCATTTATAGAATATTTGAGAAAATATTTTGTTATATTTTTGATTTAAGTAAAATTGTTTTGATTCATTTTCATATAAATTTTATTTTTTTATTATTCCTTTATATAATATATACACAAAATAAATATATAACAACTGCCAAATTTTATATATATTTTATCATTATATATATAAATTTTTATCATAAATAAAAGATTATTAAATTTGATACCATTTTATACTTTTAAAATATATGATTTTCATTTCAGAAAAAAGATAAGAGAATATATAGAAGGAAAGTTTTAAAAAAAGAAAAGCGTGTAAGTTTTAGAATTTATAATTAATAATCATCCAATTAGAATATTAATTTATTAATTTAATTAATAAATTTTTATATATTATATGATAATAAGCAAAATTTTCAATTGTTAATAAAATTGAAAATTTTGAATCTTTTTTTCATAGTGATGATAAATTTTATGATGATCACTGTTTAAAGTTTTTGATATAGTTTACTAGATAAGATTTAATTTTAAAATGGAAAAAGTTAATTTCACAATATTTTAAAATATTTATATCATTGTTATATATTAAAATATTGTAAAATTATTCTTTTTTAAATTTATAGAGAGAGAATTTTTTAGTGAAAGTAAATTTTATATAAAATGAATACTTCATGTGATTTAGAAAAAAATTAAATTATTAATTTTAGTTATTTTCTTAGAATCAGTTAAGAAAAAAATATATATAATTTAGAGTAATATGTTGTTAAAAAGATATTGTATAGTTAAATTCATACTAGCAATTACTGAATTCAATATTTTTAAAAGCTTTGTTTAATCAAAATTGAATATCTGTATATTTCCAATAGATCTGCCATCCTATATATATAAAGTCTAAATTTTTTTTACATTTGTTAGTCATTAATTCATTACAAAAATACTTTTTTTAAGGATTTTACATTAAAAGCAAGAGAAATTATATAAATTACAGTACTTAATTAAAACTTATATAGATATAATAAAATATACTAAACTCTTTTTGACTTTTGGGAGAAGAGATAAAAATTCATATACAAATAGCACATAAGCAGATAAAAAAAAAAACCTTTTTTAATGGAACATTTTTAATTAGAAAAACATCCTTTCTGCTGTTCTGATCATTTAGACCTGCTCAGTAGGATAAGTTTCTTGCTGAAAATGTATCCATTAATAATAATAATTTTTATCTGCTTAAGTGCTATTTTTATATGAATTTTTATCTTGTGTACAATATATTCTTTTCATTCAATAAAAATTAACAAATTTCTAGATATTAATTTTGAAACAAAAAAAATTTTCATAAATATCACATTTTATTAATTCAAATTTTTATTATTTCAAATTTTTTATATTATTTATAAAAATTATTAAAACTTAAGTTTTCATATTTATTAATTTTATTAAACTTTTTTTTTAGCTTACAAATCATTTGATAGGCCCAAAACCATTTCCTTTAGAAAGAATGCTAGCTATTTTTAATTCAATTATTGAGGAAAAAGTGCCTCCAAAAGCAATTATATTTTCTCAGGTAAAAATATTTATTATTATAATAAAATATATATACAGGTGTCTTTGACTTATAATGATCAAAGTTTCAACAATTTGTGTTTATGATAGATGCCATAAATATTTTTGCAGTAATGGAAATTATGTTGGCCTGCAATGCTTTTTCAATTAACTGTTTTGTTTCAATTCAGAAATGTTTCTGAAAATGCCTGCAATGAAAGCACATGTTGGTGAAGAAATTCATCCTGAAAAAGCATTTGCACAAAATTTTATGAAGACACATTTCAAGAAAAATTTAAATGATTGAATAAATCTGAAAAATTGGCAATTAATTCCTTCCATAATTATTTGTTTGTTTAACTACATTCAATTTTAATAAATAGTTTTTCATTAAGTTTATTTTTGCTATTAATTTTTGTATGCAATTGCAATTATATATATAGATTGTAATTATAAAAAAGTGCTTTTTTCAGAATATTTGTTTTTAATATTATGTTTTATTACTTGCATGAAGTGTTGATAGAGTTGAGATACATGTGTCTGTTGTAACGAATAAATTAATTAATCAGCAATACTATACTCCATTACTTTTAAAAATTTGAATATTTTGAGTTTTGGTAGTTGTGGAATTGTACTTTCATTTATAGTATTTCACATATGAGGAATTGTATTTCAAGTTAAGGCTTGAATTATAATGATAAATTTCAAATGCATCACTCTTGTAAGTTAGATATCTCTGTATTTTAAACTAAAAAATTATTTGAAATTTGTAATATTCTTTTCAGATAGCTTCATTAGTATCTTTAAAATTGTTGGCATGTTCCACTCATCCAGAAGAAATCAGTTTACCAAAATACAAATGTCTTGCAACATTGGATCTCATTACAAATATTGGAAGGTAAACAAATCATATTTATTTTTTAAATTAAATATTTAAAATGTTAATAATTGCAATTTGTTTTTCAGAATAGTTGATTTTGATGTTCTCCATTATTTAGAAGAATTTTCTTGAATTTTATAAATCAACTTAATTATTTCTTTTAAAAATTGTTGTAATGCAAGCCATTTTTTTGTATAAAACATAAAATATTAATTAAAAAATTTTAAAGAAGATATATATATCTAGCTTGATTTTCTTATTAAAAATAAAATATTTAATTCAAAACTACCATTAAATCTGTAAATAAATGTTTTTCCTTTAGATTGTTGCTTTTATTGAAATTAATTTAATATTAATGACTGCATCTTGCATCAAAATTCCTAACAATTAAGACAATAGATTTACATAAATTCTCTTATCTATCCTTACCATTGTAAAAGATTTTCCTCTTGAAGTTTTATTAAAAATTGTTAAATATTTACTGTATATAAAAGATTCTTTTGAAAGAGATAGATATATTTAAAATCCTCAGCATTGAAATATTAAATTCATAATTTTATAGAATGAACAATACAGTATTTTATTTTTTCTTAATATCTATTAAGTATGTACATTATTTATATATATATAATGACTTTAAATAATTGAGAAAAAAACCAACTTTTGCTTAAAAATTCATAAGAACTACCAAATTTATTCTTTTCTTTGACCATAACAACATTTGAAAATTTTCTACGAATGCAAATTGCCTTATTGGAAAATAACTTGCATCTGGATAATTTTTCAACTCTTACATGTTAAAAATAAACATAAGTTGAAACTGATCACGCAAAACACACTATCAGCAATAACTTCATCCCTATGGAAAACGTACTGAAATGGTCTAATAATAGTTTAAAGTTATCTTTGCCTCCACATCTTTTCCCTAAAGGCAGAACACGAAGAAGTTGCCTGATAATGGTTCATTAAGGAATCCCGGAGACGATTGACACTGGCAACCTACAATAGGAAAAAAATGATCTTATTAATAAGGACACGAAACAATAATTTGCTAGGTTCTTCGTGAATAAAGATAAAAGAGGTCAGGGATCATGCGCCTGAAACGCGAGTGAACCATAGTATTTTTTGAAAGGAGGAGGAGAACTTTTTATATTACTCTCTCTCCAATCAGGTCTCTGTACGGAACTCGGTCGTCCAAGTGAGGGTGGACGACGGGTCAGCGGCACGCGAACAGGCGTCACACTAACAAGCCCCAGGCCAGACAAGTGGCACGAGGCCGTGATGAGCCCGGCACGAGTCATGAGATCAGAGGTCACCCCGCTTTACTGATTAGAGGGAGAATGTTGGGTACGATTTTCCAAGTTTACATCCGGAACATAAATATCAGGCCAGAAACTTCTTCCCTCCTTGCACCTCCGGACAAAACTTTTTCTCAGAAAGTCTAATAAATCAAAATAGTTCCACAAACTTCTTTTTGGTCTAGAATTTCTTATTGCTATTATTTGTTTGCTTCAAATAAGATACTTGAACGAATTTTTTCAGTTTTCCAGAAATTTTTTCCTGTCTGTTTCAAATCAATCTAAATACAATTCCATTAATGTTTGTTTGTATTAAGTTTCATAACTTATGGATTATTACACTTTTCATTATAATTTCAAATTAGCGATCATTCATTTGCCTTGTCTCCACAAATATATTTCTTCCATATTAATTATTAAATGCGTGTTTAGAATAAGTTTCTTTAAAATATGAATCTCAGAACATGGAGCATAATTACTATTCTGAAAGAATCTCCAAATAAAAATTATGATGCTTCAACGAATAACGCGAATTGAATGTATAGAAAGAAAGCACACGAAACAAGAGACATCACTGAACTTGTGTCGGGTACTTTTTATACGAGTCTGGAATATGATGATGAAAGTCTATTTATTTGCATTTCGAAAATACGAAAAAGGCACACAGCTTTAAATGGCGAAAGTTAATTGAAGATAATTCTTTCAGGAAGACTACTTTCGGTGCCTTAAAGCAATCCGGAAACATAACAAAATGTTGAAATCCGGGTTCGATGTACTAAGATCTAAACGTTATAAAATTTGAATTTCAAGCATTGGGGCGTGTTAAAAGAAACTAACATGTTTGCATCGAATTTTGTTTTTAGAAAAACAAAATTTTTCGCGGTTCTAATCGATGCACGTGAAATGTCCCTGGACGTCCATTAATAACCAGCGTGTCATCTGTCTGATGGTTGAACGTGTGAATGCGCGAGGGGGCTGCACTCGGTTCCGGGATCAACCGAACGCTGACTCAACCTGCGCGGATGAACATCTTTATCCCCCCTCTAGCCTCTAACAGGAATCTCTCCATGTTTTGTATTAGTCCTAGGTTCGTCCTTCGAATTTTACCTTGATAGCCATTGGTTCTTCTAGGCAGTGACATCTAATAGTGGAGTTGCATCCGTGACGTCACAGCGGGTCTTTTTCTATTGCGTCACAGCGGTTATTGTAGAAAATCCTCTTTTATTTACTCGAGTTGGAGTTTGCTTCTCTTCTGAGGTCAGAGGGGAAGAGAGGCACGAAGTCTATTGTTCTTTATATTCTTTTCTAGTTATAAAAAAATAATAATAATACCGACTTTTTGGCGAGATTAAATCGTTCTTTATCAAAATTTATGATAATCTCACTTTTAACGCCATTTAAAAATGCATGTAACGTGCGCAGTCGACAAGTTTCAGAAGTCTTTTGAATAATACAGTACTTTGTAGTTTTTATTTCTTAGTGTTATGCATAAAAGGAGAAAATTACATTTTGACAGCGCACTCGTGCATTGCTGAGAAGTAGCATTCAAGGCATAAAATCGATTCCAAAATTCCGCTTCTGCTATTATCTATTAAACGTTCTCATGAAACCATATTTATGAGAGATAAATGGATACATGTATGGTATTTTTGTTCGGTATAGCGCTCATTCTTTGTGTTATACTGGTAAAAGTGTTATTCGAGCCGCACTGCGTTGATTGCAGATTTTTTTAGTGAAATTGTTTTTATTGTCGAATATGCAAAGGTCTTGAAAAAACTGCAGGAGAAGGAAAAGAACAAAGGCGTCATAGGGTCTGATAGTTTCGTGCCCCGATAGTGCCCTCCCACACAACCTTACCTGACCGGAGAAGGAGGGGGAAGAAAGGTCACGACCTTAGGTCCACACGCTCCCGGAAACATCGTCACGAGTGAACGTGATACCGTGAGGAGAAAACTTTCACTTACCCGGATATACTTGTCACATGACGTCACTCCAGGCGACATTTCGCGAAAGAAACATGTATAGTGTCAGCGTCAATTAGTTTGTTGTCAGAAATTCTACACACTTGTAAATCCAAATTTTATTATTATTATTCTAATATGCTTAAATTCGATGAAGAAATTTTCTCGGTATAAAGGAAAGTTTTTCTGTTTATAAATTGCGTTTCTCAATTTGAATTCGTGCGTTTCACGCTCCTGGAAAGTCTCAATAGTAGTAGTTGGAAAGAAGAGAGTGCGATTTTAATTCCCATTTTTGGAAATTCATCTATCTTGTAAAAATTTGTTTTGATTGGTGCGCCAGATAGAAGCTTAGGTATGGCGCCAATCTGCGCAGTCTAAAAAGAAGCTCATCTGTACCACGTGACCCAGGTGTGGGATGTGGTTGTGCAGGAGTAGAATAGAAGAAAGAGCACCATTCTATTCGCATCGTTCTCAACATGGGTTCTATAGTGGGTAAGTAATATATTTTTTATTCTTAATTTTTTTTAATAAAAGAAATTTGATATAAACAAAAATGCCCACTTTATTTAAAGATTTAAGCTTCTCAGATTTGATCACGCTCTAAGTGCTTATATTATTGTAATGATTTTAATGATAGATTTCAATCGAAAAATAATCGTGCTATTCAATATAGAAACAAGATTCATTCAAATAGCACACGTGACACAGCTTAACGAAGGTGAGAAGATTTGGCTTTATTCCAAGGCAACTAACCCGGAACAAGACGATGTCATCATAACGTTGTCTGAAAGACAAAGAATTCGCTTAACTTGAAAAATTTCTGACATTAAAATTTTATAAACACAAACGTTATCATTTTTGATATTTAGAAACTCGTTCTTCGGTTTTAATAAATGCATGAAACCATTTATAAAATATCTCTAGAGAAGCTATCTTGTCTGGCAGTTATGCCGAAAGGAGAAGTATCTAAATTATTGTTTTATCTTTCAGTTGTGGCAACGATAACGATCGTTAATGGCAACGTTTTATCGCACGATACGAGTTCAGAAGTAAGTATGTTTGTATTTATAAACTCCAAATCTCTTTTTTAAATAACAGCAACAATTATTTTTCAGACTGTGGAGGTGTACTCCCCTGCCGTTACTTTGCATTTAGGAATAACCTCGCCTCCCAGTTTTAATTTTGATTGTAGTAACCGCCCGGATGGCTCCTATCCGAACTATCAGTCGGGATGTAAATCATTTTATGTGTGTAAAAATGGGCAAACCAGTCATTTTTGGTGTAACAGCGGAGAAATTTATGATGCTTTTCTTTTGCATTGCGTCTCAATTCACTTAGGCAAATGTAACAATTCTACAGAGAGGAAAGATAAGTTTGAATCAAAATGCCAAACAAATGGAGTTTATCCCGATTACGAGAATGGTTGCAGATCATTTTACTTCTGCAAAAGTAAGTGCGCTCGTAGATGACCAAGGATAACCATATTGATTAAATAATTAAACTAATTTGCTTTTTTGTAGATGGAATCAGTACGAACTATAATTGTTCTCTAGAAACAAAGTTTGATGCGAGAAGAGGTAGTTGCATTCCTAGTTATCAGGTATCTTGTCTTTCTCTAACCTGCGAAGATAAACAAGATGGTGTATATGAAGACGTTCATGGAGGTTGTCGAAGATATTATACTTGCAAAGGAGAAGTAAAACGCGAATTTATCTGTCCACCGGGAGAAATTTACGATCGAAGACGTTCTTCTTGTTTCTCAGTGGTGAAAGGAGCTAGATGTGCAGATCTTCATTTCAACTGTGCGGGATTACCTGATGGATATTATCCAGATTATCAAGATAACTGTCACACTTTTTATCTCTGCATTGGCGGTCACCCAAAATCTTTCTATTGTCCTGCTGGATTATCATTTAATCAAGATTTGTTGGCGTGTGATTTTTCATATCGAGTCACATGCAAACAGATGGATATTTGTTCTCAACGTAAAGATGGTATCGTACCTAATTTTGATTTGGACTGCAGAGAATTCGCCATATGTGAAAACGGAACGATTGTTCATTCTGGTATCTGTCCTCAAGGAAAGGCTCTTGATCCAGAGACATTAATTTGTCACCCTCGTTCTATGATGACCTGTCAACCTATCAGAGACATTCAATGTGAACTGAAAGAAGATGGAATTTATGTAGATGTTGATTCGGGATGCGGTACTTATTATTTATGTATTAAAGGTAGGGTTTTGATAACATCTTTTTGTCCAGAAGGTAGCTCGTTTCATGTTGGATTAGGTAAATGCCTTTCTTCTGCTCTCGTTCCATGCGGCGATACGCAACATTCCGTGATTCTCCCTAATGTATGCGAAAGAAGAATTGGGTTGTATCCGGATTTCGATTCGCATTGTCGCAACTATCACGTTTGCGCCTATGGCATCAGAGATACTCTGACGTGCCCTGCTGGTTTTATATTCGATATTAAATCTCAAAAATGCGCTTCGATTAACTCTACTAACTGTATATCTTCTACGCTATTAGCAACCTTCAAATGCCCTCCAGAGGAAGAAGATCGATATCTAGAATTCACTGATGGATGTACTACATATCACGAATGCTGGCAGGGAACTGGTGTGACTTATAAATGTCCTGTAGGACAACATTATCACTCATCTAAACAATTTTGCGATTCGTCAGATCATATTTGCCCACATAGTGTACCTAAAAATGATCCTTCTACCATTTCTCAAGTCATTCAATGGCAGTTTAACTGTAGCGATAAAGAAAATGGTATATATGTTTCCGATCAGTGTGGCATCTTCCATCTGTGTGTGGAAGGAAGAATTTATTCCTTTATTTGTCCTCCGGGTAGAGTATTTGACATGAAAACACTCTCCTGCCGTGTCGGAACATGTATTCAGTCAGATGTGACATCATGGTTTGCTGATACTGGAAGCTTCACATGCATCAACAAGAAAGACGGAATGTATCCCGATCTGTCCACTTACTGTCGCAGATACTACGTCTGCGAGAATGGAAAGACATCTATAGCTTACTGTCGGGAAGGAGAAGTATTCGACGAACAAATTATGACGTGCGTCGACGCATCGTCTGCTAACTGCACTTCAGTAAATTCCGTCAGACCATTCAAACCATCTAGAAAGATTCAAATTCGAGTGCAGAGACTAGAAACTCTAACTTCCACTTTCCGCTGCCCTACCGGAGAAACAGGATTCTTTCCAGATTACCAGAGCGGTTGTCGCAAATTCCACATCTGCTTTCGCAAGTTAAGGAAAAGCTACACGTGTCCGAGCATCCTACTATTCAATCCTATTACTAAAAGTTGCGATTTACCAGAAAACGTTAGATGCCGACCTGAAGAACGTACCGCGGAAACGTTTAACTGCACTTCCGATTCCGATCGAAGATTAACGGATTACGATTCAGATTGCAAGAGATATTATGTGTGCATGGATAATAGGTTAGTAGCCTTTAACTGCCCGATTGGAACTGTGTACAACGAAGCTGAAGGTTATTGTCAGAATCAAGCTCCCTGCCGGAAAAACGCGTCTCCGACAAAAGTAAGCAACTTCTCGACTCACGCTCACGGTGTTCCTAACCGATACGTTTTCACCTGTTTAGGCAGACCGGACGGATTTTATCCGGATTACGCTCGCGACTGCCACGTTTTCTATCGTTGCGTAAGAGGCAAGAAATTTTCGCATTACTGCAAACAAGGACTTCTGTTCGATCCGGCCACCGGCATCTGCCAATTCGAGGAAACAGTTACCTGTTCGCTCCCTCCTTCGGTGGAAGTTACTTAAAAAGCGAACAAATCGCAAATTGAAAAAAGATCTTTTTTTATCCTTGTACAGTTCATGCAGCTATTTTACTGAATATCGTAATTTATTTTTGTAAATAAATAAAAATAATTTTTTTAATATTCTGCATATTTATTTTTTCCAACGTATGTTGTATATTTTAATTACGTGCCCAAACTTGTAACGTTATTTAAAGTATTTTGTCGTATTTCAGACGGACTATAAATCAATGAATAAATGCTCAAGGACTGCTGAAGGACGTGAAATATTCTCGGTTTAAGCAACATCCGGGTATTTCGTCATTCCTGGACAAAGTGTCCCGGATGCAGACGCTACGACAGAATACCAAGTCGATCGGACTTTACTAGGGTAAAGGTGATATGGCGGA
>WUQG02055425.1:0-10164 GCA_011317285.2 Androctonus mauritanicus | reverse complement strand
GGGTCCAAGAGATTCTTCTCCCACAAGAGTGAAGCCTAGAATAATTCTCCCAGGATTATTCTCAATACATAAATGCAAAGGGGAAATGCCCAAGAAGACTTCAAGAACAGCAGTAGAAGCAATTCTCATAACTTTTGCAATGTTCAGAACATGCCATCCTGTGAATCTTTCCAAGTTCAGACCTGCAAGTCTTTATCAAAATTCTTCATCACCCAAATAATGGCAATGTAGATAATAATGGGTCTCAAAACCATAATGTATAACCAATATAACAACCCTGGCTCAAGCTTATATGTCTTACCCAAAATACCTCTACAAGTCTTATAAGGCTTTATAGGCCTTTGTATCAATAAAATCTGTATGTGATTTCAAGTCAATTCCTTGTCTAACATAACACGAAGGTATTTGTCTTCAGTAGAAAATTGTAATATTTTGCCGAAGAATGACGATTCAGTAAATCCTTCAACTGTCTCCTTTGTGTAAATGATACAGTTACAGTCTTTGTTAGATTAACAGTTAATCCAGCCTTATCATATCATTTAGAAACTGTGTTGAGAGCTGTCTAAGTATCTCAGATACAGTTTTGAGAAAATTTTCCCACCATAATGATGACTATATCATTTAGCAAAACAAACAACGAAGAAACACTTCCCCTTGAGTGTAGTTAAAAGATCATTCATTACAAGGCATCAAAGGAGAGGAAGGAAGTTCCTGGATGTCAAATAATCCAAATATTTCCTGGAAATATTTGGATTATTTGAATGTTTGAAATGTGAAATAATTTGCATCATGAGTTAAAAATTAGTTAACAAAGAATTCAATATCTACATAATAATTAGTAGTTAGTAATTATTATGTAGATCTTTAATATTATCAAGAATAAGCAGTCTTTATCACATTAACAGTTATGCCTATTTCAAAACATAATTGAGATATTTTTATACAAAAACTTACAGAAAATATTTTACAAATACAATATAAAAACCATCACAGTTCGTATCCAGAGATCAAAATGGGATATGAAAAAGTTCATATCTTGAAAATTTTGTGTGTAGAGCAGTTCATAAGTTGAGATATCATTGTATTTCATATATTTTAAAAATGTTTTTAGTCAAAATTTTTAGTTGAATGTCTCTATTAGAATTGGTGTTTTTTGCAAATTTTTTTTTTTTTTAATTAGATAATGTGAAAAATTAATTATGGAATACAATGCTTTAAGATTCTTCAACATTAGTTATTAAGAAGTTTTGGATGTTAAAATAAGATGAATTTTAATAAAAACTATAACATATTTATTGATATTTAACAAATAGAATAAAAGAAGTCTTAAAAGTCATATGCTGTTAGTAGAACTTTCAGTGTAAAAATGTGATCAGAATTATGGAGACGAACTTCTAGAGCAATTGATAAGATAAATATATCTTATTATTTATTAAATATTTCAGTATATATATGTATAAATCTGATTTGACTTGTATTGTATTTTTACAATTGAGTTAAATACAATGTACTTAAATATCTGATAAATTCTGAATGATGAATCAATCAGAATTTGCTAGATTATTTTTCAATGAATTGTTGACTTTCAAATACTTAATTATTTATTCATATAAAATTTATAGTTCCTCTTTTATTTAACTGTTTAGAATAAATAACTATTTATTTACTATTTATATTAAATATTATAAATAAATATTAAAGTTATTTATCTAACATAAATTAATTTCTGGCTGTTTGTTAAATTATTCTAAATAGCTAAATAAAGATAAAATAAATTTAATATAAAAATAATTTTATTATATTAAATTTTTCTTAATAATATTTTTTATAGAAAATGTTTTAAAGATCATAATACAAAATTTAGTTTCAGTTAAACTGCTGTAATCTCTAATTAAAATATATTTCCCAGGAACATGAATTGACCAGGACGAATTCAGTTCTTAATTCAGTACTTACGTAAGTATCACAGAATAAATATATAAAATTTATAAAATAATTCTGGTTTTTAATTATATTTGTAATGCAAAATAAATTTAATACATAAAATATGTAAGTCTTTTTATTCATAAATTATTGTATTTAGAATAATAATTATAAATTTATTTTCAAAATTTAATAACAAAAAATTTTTTGTATCAGTTAAATATTGTTTATAGTCAGCTGGAGCACAGCATGCTTTTAGTACAGAGATGAATGTGTGCTGTGCTTCATCTTTGAGAATGGGATTCAATTCCTAGATCCCAAATTTCCAGATTTTTACAAGAGGGATCTAGGCTAACTAAATTGAATCTCATCCATTACCTGATAGCTGATCCTACCAGGGATATGTACAGCTTGTGTTGGTCATTAGAATGACTTGTTAGATGGAAAGTGGTATGAAGTCACACAGAAAAAAAAATTGCTGTTTATTTATGTCAGCTTATAAGAATATGATTATTATTATTATAAAATTATATGAATTTTACACATCTTTTTTATAATCTGGTTTTTAGATTTTATAATAATGTTTATATTATGGATGTATAATTATATTGAGATTAATTTAGAGGAATAAAAAAAATCAAATTTTCAAATTAAATGGATACTTTTATTGAATAAGAAAACTGGCAATTGAATGAATGAAAGTTTCACTGTAAATATAGGGATGTTCAGAAAGCAATTTCATTTTTTTCATGAAAATGAATGACAATTTTTGTATAGTATACAAATATTTTATTCAATTATATATTGACCATTTTGGTCCAATACATTTTGCCATCTTTCTGGTAGTAGCATGATTTCATGCTTGTAGAATTTTTGATCTTTGTTTGCAAAAGTCTGAACCAAATGATTTTTGAATCCTCATTTGAACTAAATGTTTTGCCATTTAAAGAATTTTGTAAAGACCAGAACAATTAATAATCAGAGGGTGCCAGATCTGGTGAATATGGTGGGTGTGGTAACACATCCCATTCAAGCTGCAACAGCTTCTGGCGAATCATCAAACTTATATGAGGTAGGTATTATCATGGTGAAACACTACACCTTTTCTGTTAATCAATTCTGGCCTCTTCTGTTTGATGAAATTACTCAATTTATCAAATTGGTGGCAGTACATTTGTAAATTAATTGTGGAATTGTCTGATAGAAGTTCAAAAAAAATAATTCCCTTGAAATCCCATCAAACAGAGAGCATCACTTTTTTTAATGAATATCTGCTTTTGAAGTGCTTTGAGCTAACTCATCTTTTCTGTTCCATGATCTCCTGCATTCGACATTATTGTAAACAATTCATTTTTCATCACCAGTTATGATTTGTTTCAGAAATGGATTATTTTCTTGACATTTGAGGAGCAAATCATTAGATGTCAGTGCGATGATGCAAATCTCTTTCCTTGAGAATGTGTGGAACCCAAATATCAAGCTTTGAAATGAAACTAAGTCATTTCATATGGTCATGAATGGTCAAATTTGACAGATTCAATCTCATAACAATTTCTCTCGTGTTGTTATTTGGCAGTTTGCTTCAACCAATGCCTTTATTTTATCTTCATCAGCTTCAACTGGCCTTCCAGAATGTGGTGCATCTTTAATATCGAAATTGTCAGAACAAAATTTTGCAAACCAGTTTTGGCACTGGCATTCTATTAACACATCTTCTCCATACACTTCACATAACGTTTTTCTTGCTTGAACAATCATTTCTTACCTTTTCGGTAATAAAACAACAAAATATGCTGAAAATGCTCCTTTTTGTTTTGCATTTTTGATATGACACCAAAAAAACAATTGAAAAGAATCAAAAAGTTTTTTTTATAAATAAATCTTGAAATGTCAGCTATCAAAATGTATAATGACAATATTGTTTAGAATGAAATTGGTTAAAAATAGAACTAATGCTACTCGTGGAAAAAAATGAAATTACTCTCCAAACAACCCTATATATATTAATAATTTAATATTTGTTAAAATTCCATTTATTAATTATATTTATGCCTAATTGGACTGTAGACTGTTATATAAATTTTAAAACTAATCAATGCTCTTTTTTTCAAATGTGTGTCATACCTGATCTAATTTTTATATTATCAGCCTAAAAAATTAAATTTATAGTTCAGTTTAAAGAACTATAAATTTAATTTTTATATTAAATTATTAATTATTGTATATATTATTTTTTTTATTTGAAAATATTAAAAGGTATAAATTATTGAATAGTAAGAATTAAATTTATAAATATATTTTTTAAAATTCTATATGAAATACATTATACATAATAAATTAAATATTCTAAGCTGAATCTGTAGCATAATAATTTAGAATTAAACTATAATTTAATAATAATTTTTAAATCAATGGCATTGATACCTCATCTGTTGAATTAGTAATTAATTTGGCTTAGAATGTTTGATTTATAAATATTCCTTAGGTAGTTTCAATTAGAATATACTATACATAATTTTTATTTAACTGTGTGAGGTTCTAAATAATTTTCTAATGTTTTTGTAAATTAAATTTTAAAAAATAAATGAAAAATATATCATTAAAAATGAAGTGATTAAAAATTCAAAATTTATGTTTCAACTGATTATAATTTTTATTTATATTTTAGGATCTATTGAAGCGAAATATGTATGTTTATAAAGGTAGATTGAATCTGAATTCCTGTCAACTTATAGAAATTGAAGATGGGAGAGGTATTATTATTTAACAAATATTTTAATGAGCTTTGTAAGAAATTTTTATTCAAATAATTTTTAAATGATAAATTTTAAATATTTTTGATTACTGTTCAATAAGATATGAGGTCAAGAATATGAAATCAAATCCCAGATAGAAATTATAAATCAGGTTTTTATAAATGCTCTGTGAACATTATTGTGTAGTATTGAATTTATTAATGAAAATTAATAAATTCAGAATTACACAACAACTTTAATATTATGAAGCTTGTTATGCTGTCTATCAATAGTTATCTCATAATAATTATTTCATTTTAAATTGTTTCAAAAACTTTGAAACTTTACAAAATTAGCAATAACATAAAACTTTATAACTTTATACTATATTACAAATCTTTTTGAGCTTACCAAAAATAATAATGTAAATGTTTTTTCCACAAAAGTTATAAATTTTACCAGCTTATATTTTTTTATTATTCAATTTGATATTTGAAGATTTAAAATATAAGATTTTTATTTATAATATTGTTTTCATTTTATTAAATTTATTTAACTTAGATGTTCATTTTAACATGACTGTTCGAAATGCTTGGAAGTTATATTGTTCACCTAGAAAGAAATGGTTTTTGTTCTATACAAAAACATCTGCTGAAAAATCAAAATGGATAAAAGCATTTAAAGAAGAACGTAAAATTGTGAAAGATGATGAGTCTCAAGGTTTGCAATAATTTTTTTATTTTTTCATTAATTAAATATAGTTCTTTTTGAGTTCTCCAGTATTAATTAAAAAATCAAGATACTGCTTAATCAGAATCTATTTTTATTGTTCAAATATTTTTTGATATATATCCATCTTTCGAATTAAGTTTCTGAATATTTAAAATCAAAAGTAAATATTTTACTGTAGTACTATGACAAAATAAAATAAAATAATGTAAGATATATAGTATATAAATATTTTTATTGTGGTTAATATTAATCATTTTGATATTTTCACACTAATGCTTATAACAAAATGACCCACTTCCATACATTAGGTATGTCTGTGAGGATGCAGCCATTAATTGGCCTCAAGAGAAATAATTTAACTACAGTGTTTAACATTTAGAAGAAAATGATTTATTTTTAACTTTAATGCATTACTTGGAATTTCATGTTGCCTGGATGATATCTGCTCTGAAATAAGAGAAATCAAGATGAAAGATCAGAAAGTGAAAGTAGTACACTATCTAGCTACCATCATTTCATTATAATATTATGTAAATTATTTTACTATGTGAGTGAAGAACTATTCTCACAAATTTAATTAACCTGTTCATCAATTTGAAGTTTCATGGATTGTTTTAATGGAGTTTTTACCATTTATCTACAAGCAGAGCAACTTGATCATCATCATTGCCAACTCATAAATCAAATATTGAATCAATGGAAGGACCACGCTTGAGTCCATCCATTCACAGTCATAAAAGTCAGTTGTTTCTCTTACATTCATTAAAATGATTTCAATTTCTTGCAATTTTCTGAAGATATAGGCAAATAAAAACAAAAAAATATATTTTTACTGTTGAGATATAAAAATCTTTATTTTGTTTCAATGAATTTGTAATTTTAAGAGTATATTAAAGAAAGTATAATACCATCCTGTTAATAGAAGAAACATACACATCTAATTAAATTTAAAAAAAAAATTATTTTCTATTAATAAAAATGAATAGACAAAATGAAAGAAAAATAATATTTATCTGGAAAGCTATATTGTTTTTCTGTGAATAATGTTTTACAGAAAGGAATCTGTGTGTATAATGTATAAATGAAATCATTTCCAATATGTAAGATCTATACTGGCATAAATGATGGATGAGCAGTAGCAGATCCATAAAACAAAAAATGATTGGAGATGCAATTATGCAAATTATTATATTGCTAATAATTTAAAATGATTGCTTTATATTTGTTTCTTGTTTTTCCTCCAAATAATGGGCATATGCCCTGGTGCCTTACTCTGAATCTGTTTATATATATATGGGAATGAGTTATTTTGAATAATCTTTTCGATATCTTATCCACAATTATAGAAAATTTATATTATAATTATAAACTATTATACATTGTTTTATAATTAAACATTATTAGACTTTAAAGCAACAATTATTATTAAAAAGAATTAAAATTAACCTATTCTGAAATAAAGCATCAATTAATAGACTTGAGAACATCATACTTTCCCAGATCAAAATCTTTTTAATATATAAATAAAAGTAACAAAAATATTTATAATAAAAGTAAAACAAAGATGATAATGAAATATCTGGTTTATATATATATTTACATCCAATCAGAAATTTTCCATAATTTTTGGGCATTTCTAACATATGACATGGGTTTTGAACCAAAGTCAGTCATAAGTCAAGGATAACCTATATATAATGTGGTACAATTTTATATTGTAAATAAAAAATAACTTATAATATTTAATATCAGATCTTTTCTAAAATTATCAAAATAAGTCCCAATTACTTTGATATACTGACTATGGATATATCCTATATAATTGTTTTTATTATCTACTTATCATTGCCAATTAATATTATTGCCTTTGTGATATTTTAGGATTTGTTGTTACCCAACAAGATAAGAAAATAGCTCGAGCAGCTGTGACAAATAAAATAAAGCCAAGAAGATCAAGAGGTAAATAATAATTTTAAATATTAAATTAATAAAAGTATTTTATATTTAGAATAGTTATATTTTTGTAGTTAAAGTTTATAAGAAGAATGCTTATCCTGATATTTCTCCATTACATCTGTCAGCAGCAGCAAGAACAGGAAGCCTACCTTCTAATTTTCAACCTGATTTTGTAGCTTTATCTGGAAGATCAAGAAAATTAAGAAAAAAAGAATCTAGTTGGTTTCATTTTGGTAGTGGTAAAAAGAGAAAAAAATGAATTTTAACAAAATTATTTAATAAATAATTGTGTGATATTTATTGAACGTGAATAGATACATTCAACATACTTATTTCAATTAGTAATTTATACATTCATAAAGAGTCTTAGGCAAGGAGGAATTGCAATTGTAAAAACCTGCACTAGTCTACATAAGGATGCCAATTAGAATAGATTCTCTAGAACATCTTAGATAGTTAGTGCAATCTAAATTTTAAGAAATTATGTTTGAAGATTCTATGAAAAATCATTGAAAGTTTATGGAGTAAATTTAAATGAATTGATTGCATAAAATAAATGGTAATACTTTAGAAACATAACTTTATTGAGAGTCATGTTAAAATGTGTAGTGTATTACTAAAATTTGTATATAAATATGTGTATCATAATGCTTCATGTATAGAAATTGATATACATAAATATACAATTACACAGTATCACAGCTTATTGTATGTAATTAATTTTAAAAAGACTGTGAAATTGTGTAATGTATCAATTCAAACATTGGTTGTTAGTGAAATAATTCACTAATCAATAACACAAGGTGCCACTTTTTTTAATCTCATGTTTGTTTATTTGATAAAAGTGTGTATATTCATGATTGATATATTGATGTTTGTGCCATGAAGGTGTTTCTGATGATATAATGCAAACTATTAATATAAACTGTCATTTTTTAATAGAAAACCAGATAAACAAACGTGATTTATTTATCATTAAAAAAACAATACTACAAAGAAAAATGCAAATAATTGTTGAATCAGTTTTGTGTCAAAATGCAATAAAGCTAGTTCACATTGAGAAATTGCATGAATATTAAAAATTAATTGTTAAATTATTTAAAATCATATTAAACACTAATTAATAACATGTTGTTGATTATAAAATCTATGCATACATCTTTTTTAAAACACATTGTTTAAATTGAATATTAAAACAATATTCCATTTTTAATAATATAAAACATTTTAGAATTAGATTAGTTTAAATTTATAATTAAGTTCTTGTTAAACAAATTTCAACTTTTGAACTATTTTTGTCATCATTTAATATTTTTAAACAAAATAAAATATCCATTATATAGGAAAATAGACAATTACCATATTACCATAAATTGTTTCTCAGAATTATTTTATACACTGAGTTAATATGTATATAACAGATTATGATTTTTTGAAGAAATATATGAATGATAAATATCCAGAATTTTTCTATTCTTCAATGTAATGGTTATAAAGAAATTTCATTAAAATTTTAAAGATAAAAATTCAATTTTCATAATTTTAGTTTAAATTATCCAAAAATCTAGATTTTTTAAATTTATTATTTTTAAAGATTATCCAAGTAATATTTTGCTGTCAATAAAAATTGTTTATTGGTTATGACTAGAAATACGTCAACAAACAAAACAGTTATTCAAAATATAAAAATGAATATATTTCATTGGCATTTTATTTATATTTTGCTATTTAAATATGTAAGTAAACAGCTTTTAAAGATAATTATGTTTTTAATTTTAAAAATAACTTTCCTGTTTTTAGATGATTTGTATTTACTATTGTATATTTCATAAATTCTCTTCTGAAATTTATAATATCAAAGTTAAAACAAAAATAATATCTGAAATTATTAAGTATAATTTGGTATTTGGATGATTTTAATATGAAATCTTGAAAGTTGGTCTACTATTTTACATAAAATAAAAAATATTAATGAAATTTTTTTCATAGATAAAAAATCCGATATACATATATATAATATACTATATAAAACACATTTATTGATTTTACAGTATAATTATGAAGTTATATTTATTTAATGAAAGATGTTCATAATTATTCATATCCCTAAATATGATTTTAATTTTTATTTCAAATATGATAAAATGCAATTGTATACACTCCAAAATATTTTTACTTAATCAAAAACTTATAAAAGTATTTAATTGAATATGATTGCATATCATATCATTAAGAAATAATTTAAAAATTAAAAATAATTTATGATTATTATTCTTTAGCAAATTATCCATAAATAATTAATTTTGCATAGTGATATTGATATTGCATAGTGATATGATGAAATACAATGCCAGATCTAAATATTTTGACACCTAAGGCAACATTAGAAAATGGTATTTCTCTTCTCTTCACTTGTGCAGATTAATACATATACATATGTAATCCTTTGGAACTGGGAATGTAATGACATCAGATACATAATCATTGAGAAACATATAAATAATCTTTATTCGTTTTTTCAAAGCAACATATAGTTAACAAAATACTACTAAAATATACATTTAAATAGATATAATAAAAATGAGTTCTATTTAATATAATAAATATGAATCATAGTTTAATTTTTCTTGTATTCAACAAGGAAATCATTAATAATTGTTTATCAATTAATCAATTTAATTGCCATTAGTTTCTCTCTCCCTTGATAAATATTATCCATTAGAAAAATACTCTGTTATATCTGTGTAGACAGACTCTACAGCATAAAATATTGTCAGGATAAATATAATTAAGCTTGTGTGTGAAATTGCAACCGCAT
>WUQG02055414.1:0-10164 GCA_011317285.2 Androctonus mauritanicus | reverse complement strand
TAACAAAATTTGATAGGAACGAATTACTTATTTTCCTATAGAAATAATGTTTCACTCATTGCGGATTCATTTAATGCGATATTTTACAGGAACCAATTAACAGTACTAAGTGAGGTATTCCTGTACTATATTTGGTTTTAATACAGTTCTGTGCAGAAAATTAGAAGAATTAAGTTTTGAAATTATTTCTAATAAATTAATAAAAATTAGTATAAAAATTTATTAAATTTTGATTAATATTTAAGAAAGCTTATATTTATTATATTTACTGATTTCAGGAAGGAAACAATTTATATAAAAATAAAAATTATAAGGCAGCAATGGGAAAATATCATCGAGCCCTCCTATATATTAAAGGCATAGAAGAACATTATCAAAAAAACAATTTGCCAGGCATGTTCCATCTTAACTATGGACAAAATACCACTAAATCACTATCAAAAATTATAAAAGAAGAAGTTCAGAAATTAAAAGCTGATTGCTATAATAATCTTGCAGGTATATAATAATCCGATAAAAAACAATTATATATATAATATAGAATTATGTTTTTAGAAATATTGTATAAATTTAAGTATAGTGTATTATAAATAGTAGTTTAAGAAGAGCTCCTGTTAAGTTCAACACATTTCCATTAACAAAATACAGTATTATTCTAAAAAATGTTCTGGTTTTTAAAATTATTTTAGTTTATGAAAACAAAAGTACAATATTTGAAATTTCCATTCAAGTTTAATTACTTTCATCTTTGGATAAATTTATTTCAAAATTGATCTATAATAATAATCATCATCATCATAACAAATTTTATACCATTTTCGGTCTTAAAATCATGTGAAATTCTGTAATGGTCTTTTGAATTTTCATTAAAAGTTTTCAAATTGTTATATAGTACACACAATACTATATAACAATTTAATAATTGATGTGTATGTGTTGTATGTAATATATATATATATAACAAAATTGTTTAATTCATATAATATATATACACTATATGAATTAAACAATTTTTGTAATTAGCTAAATAGTTTTCTTTTATGAATAAAAATATTAAAATAATAATAATTGTAAATTATAGAGAACTTTTTAATAAAGTGTCAAATTCCATATCTTTCTTTGCTTTTCAGTGTCTAATTAAATGAATAAATTCTGACACCAATCTTCCAGCAGGATAAATACAAGAGTTCTCTGATTTTTGATAATTTTGAATATAATATGAATTGTCATAATTTAAAATGCAATCACTCATGATGTAATATTATAAATAGAAATTAGTTCCTTATCTATCAAACTCAGAATATTCATAAAATTTTAAAGATAAAAATGTATAGTAATATTGAATATCACTGTTTATTCTTTACAATAAAGAGTACATACATCTAATCTTGCAAACCTGTTTTACAGGTAAAAATAAATACTAGCATAAGTTGAATTGGTCACAAGATATGGAAATCATTTGTCATGTGAAGTATCCAGGATCAGTTCTGAGATAATTTTTAGATTTTTCAGGAGGAATATAAATCCTATCCTTCGATTTTTCAACTGATCACATCAGAAATGTTGGTCTCATAGTAGGCTCTGAAGAGACATTATATACAAGGTGTTTGATTAACAGTCTTATATGATGGACATCAGGCAATTTTCTTAGAAATCAGAGAAGATATGGGAAATTTTCAAATTACACATTCCATTATTTTTTATAGAACCAAATTACTAATCAAAAATATTTAATCTTCAACAATTTGCATCCTGAGGCCCATAACTTTTATTTTTCAAATTGAAAAGTATCATCAAAGAAACATTTAACTCTGCTGAAAACATTATACATAAGATAAATAATTTTAAGCACAATAAACAGTAACATTCAATAAGACTAAAGCTTATTTATTAAAGTAATATTTTTGGTTGAAAAACATTACTTTAATAAATAAATTTTAGTTTTATTGAACTTTATAATGTTTGAATTATGGATCTTAGTCATTATTTGAAGAATGGATTCAGTGAACATCGGATATACATGGTTAAGTGCACTTTTGTTTGTGATCATATTCAATTCCCAAATCATACACTTCCAAAACTTTTTTCAGTAGGGATTTGAACCTAACTTTTGGACCTATTCATCACCTAATGGCTCAGTCCATCACTAATATGGCAACCCTTGATGGCCTGAATGGCCATCAAATTACTTTTGCATATTAAACAGTTGGAAAATGGTGGTAAACAATAAGCAAAGAATGATAAAAGTTTGAAATAACTCAAAGTTTGTTCCCATTTGAAAAGTACTTTACATTGAAGTTACTACGAAAAATCAATAGAATCAAACTGTGCAAAAAAATAATGATGTTTTTCCATTTGAAAGAATGAAAGTTGTGGTTGAAGATCTCAGGTGAAAGTTTTTGAAGATAAAATATTTTTGATTAAGGAAAAAGTAAAAGGATATCTAATTTGCAATTTTCCTATATTGCTTTTAGTTTGAAAAAATTTCCTGGTTCTCTGTTAATCAAATACCCTGTATATATATACTTAATTACCAAAAAACTGCTTCAATATGTGTTAATTATCAATAGAGTAATACACTAGCACTTCTTTGCAGTTAAACATAAAAAATGTATTTAACGCTAACGTTTTCAACAGTTTCGTTGAAAACGCTAATGTTATACTGTGAAATTTTGTCCCTGTATATACTTTGTAAAATTTGGTAACATAATTAAACTGATTAACCAATTAGACTAAAAAAACGTGGAAAATATAATATGTTTGCATATAAAAATTAATAACAAAAATAAACACGATGAAAAATGAAATTTTAGTTGGCCTTTTATTTACATTGAATGCTAGATGTTGGCTTTCTTAGAAGTTATCTGTAATTAGTAGAATATGAGGAAACAGTCTTATCTTAATAATATTACATTGGCTATAAAAATTGTTAAATTGATTTTTCTTATCTCTTTCATAAGCTAATAGATTTGGATTATTTTCAACTTTTTTCTAAAATATTCAATTAGAGAATTTTATGCAAATACTTATTTCTAAGAGGAATTTACAGCATGCAGTTTTATTGGAAATATTTTAGGAAACATGAAATAAAACAATTAAGTGAATATGTATTATATACCATGACCATCCTTACTGCAATTCCATTAATGACACTATTTTAGCAATTTATACTTATGAAAAAAATCAGTACTTAAGGGACATTCTTAATGCTTTTGGTTTTCAAATTTTTTTTATTAGTAACTTAAATAAAATTGATCATATCATTCTTTCCTAGAATGCATTCTGATATGTTCAAATGTGAATATATATTGTTAATATATAAATTATTTATACTTACCATTAAAACAAAATGTAATATATAAGTTTATTTAATTCATCTTCTATTGTAATTATCATATATAATTTTGATATAATTATTGTGCCCATTTATACATCTATTTTTTTAAACTATAAAGTATCTATAAAATAATATCCATTTTATAAAGTATCTATCTATTACTTAGTTTATAAACTAGATGATATTTTATAAAATTAATATAGTTAAAATTATAAATATCATTATAATAGTAAAAACTTTAATTTTAACTTGCTTTAATTATTCTTAAACATTTACACTATATATTTATTGTACAGTCTGTTTGACAAATTTTCTGGACCATCATCATTAATTATATTCTGGTTTTTTATTTTCTCTTTGAAAACTGCTTCTACCATTAGCCTTGTTTGCAATCATTTACATTTTTAATTAATAATCCAATTTTTCATTTCAGATACATCTACTTTGCAATGCTCATTTGTAGTGATTGTTGTTTAGTTCTTTTTTTTAAGTTTATTTAATCCAGTCGCATTTTGTTTGTTTTCTGGATGCTATTGTAAAGTTTTATACTGTAAACTTCCAGTTTTCTATTCTCACTTATTCAGTTTTTTTATTCAATGTGTTGTTTAGTAATTTATAAATATATTACTATAACTTTTGGTAAGGAGCTATTTTAATAATATATATTATTAGAAAATTGTATGCTGTATTCTTTCTAATATTCTTTATTCTTTCTAATTATATAAGGGCTCTTTGCTTTCTCTTGAAAAATATAATTATTACTGCTAGATATCTCTACTTACTATAATAAAATATAATTTAATTATAATAGTAATACTTGTTCATTGACTAAATAAAATGTTCATAGGAAGTTCTTAATATTTTTGTAATTTGAATTTTTTAAAACTTTTGATCTTTTAATATTAAAATACAGTGATACACCTAATATTAAATAAGTTTTAGATAATTGAATATCATGACCAGCAGTTCTAATTTACAATGGTTATGTATTCTGATTATAATTTCACAAAAGTCAAAATGTTATATTAATTATAAAATATTTAAATTCAAGAATAATAATTTTTTCAGAAAACAAAAATATTTTAAATTATTGTTAAATTTCTGATTAACCATAATAGTCAGGAAATTAATTTCCTTGACTAAATATATTTTCATTAAGTTAGTTTTTAACTTTTAATATTGAATTTTGTGTGCAGATGTATGTATACACACACATTGATATTTTAAACTTCAATTTTTATAATGAGAATTTATAATATTATGTGAGGAGAAAATTTAGCTTGCCACTTAACATAGTATATTTAAGTGGCCTTTTGTTGAAAATGTTAATCTCGGCTGTCATCTTTAACTGATTGTACACTTCTATGGTGTTAAGGGTGTGTTTATTCCAGGGGGTCGAGTACTTTAGCATGGGAATTGTTGTGTATCCTTCTGGTTGGGACAGAGTTGTACGGTCTTCGAAAGTGGTAAGACGTGTTCTGTATTATACTGGATCCATATACTCTGTGAAGAATAAATAAATATTATATACAACATTTTGTTTGTTACAATATATATTATGGAAATACAGTTAATCTGAAACTTGCTCAAACAAATTCCATTTAGATATCAAAAATTGAAAAATTTCCCAATTTCATTGAGTAATAACTTCTTGATTTGATTTCACTTATATCCTTTGAGCTATATGTATTCATTTAAATTTTCAACATTTCAGAATTAATATTCATAAAGTTATCATTTTTTCATATTTTCTATCATTCTTTGTAGAAACTTTTAGATATCTATTTGAAAAGTTTTTCTAATTTTAATAAAATTGTTATAACTTGCTTCTTTTAATTATTGAAACTGATTTAGAATATCAACTGCTTATCAGTAAATTTAAATATAATTTAAATTTACTGATGCAATGATGATCTAGATCATTGTTTCCTGAACTATGGGATTATAAGTTGATTTTTGATGGGTCCCAAAAAATTTTTGAACAGTGAAAATTTTGTAATTCTACAGCCATACTAGGTGACTCATAAAAGTTTGTCATTCTAAAAATTGGGTCAGTTAGAAAAAATTTGGAAAGCACTGATGTAGATAATCTGTTATAGAAATCAATGAAATAAAAAAATAATTCACCATTTTTTCTACATGAATATAGTGGTTCTTAGGACAATATTTTTAATATTGGCTAAAGAACTTTTATTAATTTAGTTGTAGAATTAGCCAATAATATAAGTGCGAGATATATCCATAATTTCACAGTTATTTAGAGCAGGAAAAAGTTTTTTTAAAAATATAGTACAAATAATTCTTAACTTAAAGAATGAATGAACTTGTAGTGCTCATAAACCAAAAATCAAATTCCCATAAACATAATGTTAAAAATAGGAGTTCTGTTCTCAGCAATGCAATTTGACCACTATAAAATTAAGAAAAGTCAAGAAAATCAATAGTTTATGATTTGTTTATCTAAAGAAACAAAAATATGGATATTATAATTTGCTTGATTTTAATGAAATTATTTATATAAATGTCCATTTTTTTCTTCATGTAATAATGAAGAATAAAAATTGACAGATAAGTATATGAACTTTTTATACAGATAAACTACTGTCTAAGGCATACTCCATTCTAGAAATTAAATTTATTTACTTTAATATATTGATAAACAAATCATGGCAGCCAGAAGGCACACTACTTTCACTTCTAACTTTGCCATTTTGATTTCCTTGATGTTGTAGCAAGAAGAGTTTCTACTATAAATTCTATTGTATTGTGTTGTACTGCTATGTTTGTAGTTTGAAATACCTTTTTATGAATGTTTAATATTTATTTATTGCAATTAATATACCTATGCTTGATTTTTTTTTATGATACTTCGTATTTGAAAAAACTTGCAAACCTGAACTTGTTAAATTGGAACTCATTAATACCTATATAGTATTAAATTGAATCATAAATCAAAATATATATATAAATGAGCACAATTAAATGTTTTGATATATTAAAATTAACATTTTCCCTCCTTTTCTAAATGTTGATTTACATAAACTTCTTATGATCAATGAGAAAATAATCTTTACTGCATTAGGTGAATCACTGTATCAAACTGAATAAATATTTAAAAAATTTCTTTCATTTAGCATGTTTACTTCAACAGAAGAGTGTTAAATATGAAAAAGTTATTCGATACTGCAATGAAGTTATTAAATTAAAACCTGATAATGTTAAAGCACTTTATAGAAAAGGAATATCTTATTATAATTTGCATGATTATGATCAGTGCCTAGAAACACTACAGAAAGCAAAACAGTGTTCAAACACAAAAGGTAAGACTTTTGTAAAGAATTTAGTCAGTCTGATGAATTAACATGAAGTTTCTTTATATTAATTGATCAAACTATTATTTTTTAAATTTATTTAATGGCAGCTAATAATGAATTATCTTAATTTATGCATTTCAGAATTATACTGTAGTTTTATAAAGTTTCATAATTTTTATATTTTAAAACAGAATAATTGCAATTCAATTCATTACTTTAATAATTGATTTCAATTTCTCTGAAGCTTGTGACATATCTCTAAAGAAAACTATATTTTTGTCTTAGGGCAAAGCCTAAGATTTTAAAAAAAACTTTCTTTTTTTAATATTTAATATCAAATTTGCTTTAAATTATTTAAGAATAGCCAAACTATAATAAAATAAAATAAAATTCATCAAATATTCTTAGAAATAATTTCTAAACAAACTTTTTAACCTTTCTCATTTTCACATACAGATTAATATTAAAATAAATTATTATATAGGCCATGATAAATCTAACAGTAATGTATTTCCTCACAAAATTAAGATTAATACTTGAATCTGATAAAAGTATCATTAAGATTATTATTGTAGATTGAAATATTATTTTAAATATGCTCTTGAAGTATACTGCATATCTTCTGATATTTATTAAGTTTACATTATATATTAAATAATATTTAATATAATGAAAAAGCATTAACTTTCATAAAAGTTAATATATTTTGCAAAAATAAATTATACTTTCCTAAATGTTCAGCCTCTTCTTGACTTAAAAATTATGACATTAAACAAATTCAAAATATATTAAATAGTTATTTTTACATTAAAACAATTACAAATATCTCAATATACTCTTGCACATTTTAAATTAATTCAAATAGACAAATTTAGATTAGAGCATTCATAAATTTTACTGATTATTATTATTCCAACCATAAATACAAAAATGATTTATGTAATTTAAACATTCTAGCAATAAAAAAAGTTTCTATGTCATTCATAGTTATTTATATATAAATAAATGGACAAACAACATTCAAAAATTGCAGACCAATTTGTAGAAAACTATCCTATCCAGTTCCAGGCTAAATTTATATAAATTTAAGTATGATTTCTCATTTGTCAGATTTAGATTGACACAATATCAAAATTTCATCCTTCAATTTTGAAAGTGGCCACAAAGTATTCTGAAATTTGTTAAACAACAATTTACTGAAAATGTTTTAGAGATCACATTTTTCAGTATTGTTAAATGACTGACAACTTTCTGAATAAAATGTCCTCATTATTCAGTAATTATTTTAAATCAGAAAATTGATTTTAAACTATCAAATTAGCTACAAAAATTACTGAAAAGTTTACTTTATTTCAATTAGAAGTTTTATTTATAATAATCCATTTTCCAATATGTTTTAATTAACATGAAGAAATTCATTGGTATTTTCAATCTCAGAAATGATTGTTCTCAGTCTTAAACCAAATGCTGGTTTTGACTTCTAAATTTATTTCTTGATTGCATTGAATCCTGCTGCAATTATCTTACCTGAAATTTTTACCTTCTAAATTATAGATGATTTTAAGAAACATAATACAGTAGAACCCCATTTATACATTTCTAACTTCTACATTTTTGCACTTGTATGTTGTGTTTTGCATAATCTTTTGATTTTGCATGTAAAATCATCCCACTTGCATATTTTCCATTTGTATGCTATTATTATTATTATTCCCCCAGTCATTTCGTCGTACTTATACATAAAATCTAAGAAATTTTTGCAAAACTTTTTTGACAAAGAAACAGTTTGTTATACTGTACACTACATTATTTTATGAAATAGAAAGTAGAATGAATACAAAAGTAAAACCAAAACTTATCCCACAAGTCTTTTTACTGACTCTGACTCTCCCTTTCAGTTTGTATTTGCCCATCATCATTAATTAAACTTCTTAATTTTATGTTTTAATGTATGGAAAAAACATATGTAATACAGTATGTAGTTTAACTTTTTTAAGTTTCAATGTATTTTTTCAACATTTAAAGTTAAAATAAAAAGTTTCATTTTTAACATCAATCTCACTTATACATAATTTTTATCAACCTCCTTCAAAAACATATAAATAGGATTCTACTGTAATAATAATAATAATAATATTATTATTATTATTTTCTAGAAAGACCATCATCTGAGCATTTTAAATATCTCACATTTTATGCTATTTAAACATCTTGTGTATGTAGAGACAGCTATATTAATTTACGAATAAAATCTTGAAATTTCATGCATTATTATGATTAAATTTAAAGTTTCAAGGTCATATTTTATAAATGAAAACACATTTGAAAACATGCAAATCAAAAATCTATCTATATACCAATTTAGACTAGATAATATATGAAAATTGTTGAAACTTTAAATTAAAATTAACTTTCTAAATTATAGTCTGCTTTTTTCAATAAATACACTAAAGTATATCTATTGAAAAAAGCAGTTATGGACTTCTACAACTAATTTAGTTTGAAATTGAATGTAAAATATATATGTAATAAATTCTGAACCAGTAGTTGACAAACTTAATCTATATTGTCAAAGATTATAATACAATTATTCTTATATGGAAACTGCTTTACTTATTAAACATACCTACTATTTCAGAATAATTGATAATAGGGAATTAACAATCATGTTGTCAAGATCATAGGCATTATCTCACTATTAACAATTGATTCAAAAGTTGTAACACAGACAGTTAAACAGTGTAGTGATCTTATTAAAAATACTAGAAAATAATCTACCTATTATTTTCCAGTATTTTTTGTATAGTATTTATAGTTTAGTAAAAGTACAAATTTGTCTTTATATGTTTAATGATAATACTGTTGATACACTTCCTTTCCACAGACAGTCTTCCTATTAAATTTCATAAAAATCTGTATGTTAAAAAATAGTAGGGACATCTAAATGATTACTGCTTACTGTCTTTAATTAATTAGAAATAGATTAACACTAGCATTAGCTAGCAGATAAAAATATTTCACAATTTATTTAACTTGTGTACCAAAAACATTACACAAGTTAAATAAATTGTAAAATATTTTAATATGCTAACTAGTGCTAATAATAGGGACATTAGATAGCAATATGGCAACTGTACATAATCTTGCTTCCTTTCACATTTTAAGAATATATTTTCTGGATACTTTGACTAAAATATTAAGTTATTTATGTATATACAAACTATCAAAAAAGCATTATTATTTTATAAAAAGATTCAAAACATATTTTTACATATTAATCATTAAAAATTAATAAAAAATTTAACTAGAATTTAATGAAAGTTATTTAAAAGTCATGGCAAATTGTTATTAGAGGAGGACATGATTGAAACAAATATATTAGTTAATATCAGACTGTACATGTACAGTCTATGACAAAAAGGTTTTGACATCTACTGTAGGGGCTGCATTAGAGGAAGTAGTTTCGATTGTAGTCTGGAAAATCTCTGCACAACAGCTTGTAATGAAATAGAC
>WUQG02055403.1:0-10165 GCA_011317285.2 Androctonus mauritanicus | reverse complement strand
GTATCAAATAAACGATACGCACGTAGTTAGTGGTACGCATTGATGGTATGTGAGACATGATTTAGTGATACGTGTATAATCTCGAATTCCCATTTGTATGCGAGTATATTTTTTGTTGTTGGTACCGAAATTTTCGAATTTTGATTTTGGTGGTATGCATTTATGAAAAAGGTTTAGAACCGCTGTTCTATATAATCTTTACAACAACGAATTTTCAATGAATCGGTGGTACGCGAACCATGATATAAAGGAATATCTTTATAATAATAAATTTTATCAGAGTAAAAACAAATTAATTAATTATTTTAATTATTTTTGCACGTAGATACCACACATGCTAGATCATCAGTTGTTATAAAATTAGAAATAATTTTATATATATATATATATATATATATATATATTTTCCTTTAATTCTGTACGTATGACAAAATTGCAAAACACTAATTAAATGGTTACGAATAAATTTTCATAATTATGTGTTTACTTGTGACATCGTCGATATTTTAATGATTTTTAAAAATATTCTCAATGTCGAATATTTAATTGGTTTAAATGATGACGAATCGCGACGAAAATCGGTAGATTTTTAAAAAGAACAATTGTCTATAGTATCGATAATCATCTATTATTAAAACTATAAGTTCTTATAGGTCAGAAAGATGATAAATGATTCAATAAATGGGAGTTGTTCACATCATAAAAAAGAAAGAAAGAAAGAAATCACAAACATGTTTCTCATAGCTCAGTACAAACTTTCGCATTTTTAGAAATTAGAAATTACCCGCTCATATAAATGAACAGAAATATAATCTTTTGATTTAATCTTATAATATACTGTATATAACGACGAAAAACATCTCCGAACTCGTGTAGGCAATCCAAACATCCTTGAAGGAATCGTAAACTGGCATCCATTATTACATTACAGCGCCATCTTCGAATTCTGTTTTTTTAAAGAAACTACAATTTCAATGTCATTTTTATTTTTTAATTTTTAAATTATTAATAAAAACAACTAATTTTAGCTATCGCAGACATCCAAAAAATTAGACTTTTCTAAAGATACCATATTTATAGAAATCGGTACAGTAGTTCAACCGAAAAAGGAACGTCCAGCTAGCCAGCCAGCCATATTTGACTATTAATATATACTAGAAATTACCCGCTCGTATAAATGAGCGGAAATATAATCATGTAATTTAATCTTATTATATAACGACGAAAAACACTTCCGAACTCGTGTGGGAAATCCAAACATCCTTGAGGGAATCGTAAAATTATATTCATTATTACGTTACAGCGCCATCTGCGAATTCTGTCTTTTTAAAGAAACTACAATTTCAATGTAATTTTTATTTTTTAATTTTTAAATTATTGATAACAACAAATAATTTTGGCTATCGCAGACATCCAAAAATTAGACCTTTCTAAAGATACTCTATTTATAGAAATCGGTACAGTAGAGTTCAACCGAAAAAAGGGACATCTAGTCAGCAGCCAGCAACGTTTGAATAATAACATCTATATAAAAATGTTTAATTCTATCTAATAAATATTTTTACCGATAAAATGTATTCGTTCTCACAACCGTATCTTTTTAGTACTTTACTTAGTAAATCCTGATTACGGTAATCAATAATGAGTGTCCGTTCAATAGTCAGATAAAAGTAATATCTATATTACTTTCTGTTGAAAATGTTCTGTTGGAATTTTCTAAAATTCATTAGATTTATGGCATTCGTTAAATTTTAAAAATATAGGCAATATCTAAAGAACACACACACGCACTCTCTCTGAAATCTCACCGTGTTATCAACAGTTTGATTCCGAAATTTATTCCTTTTTTTTAGAGAAAAAAAAAGTAAATTTAAATGGAATTTCTTTTTTTTTTGCTCCCTAGACACATTTTCTTATCAAATAGACATTTGGAAGGTATTTCTTTTTCTCAACCAGAAGATATTTCATGGAAACTAATGATCCAGAATGTGTGATATCTGCGTGTAAAAATAAATAAAACAATTTATTTACTTTTTCCCTGATAAAAACGAATAAAAAATACAAATTCCTGTGCGTCTGGTTTTACTATATTTCGAAACTCAAAGGTTAGATACTTTCGTCTTGAACAAAGTCGAAAAATTTTTAAATTTTGAATGTTTTTGTAAAGAAAAAACAAAAATGGCCGCCGCCGTTTTATCGACAATTACCGTTAATTAAAGCGTTATTCTAGTTAACCGTTTTACCCAGTTTCTGAAATTAGTGAATTAATGATGCCATTAATGACGTAACAAACGAATAATAATTAGGTGACAGATTTATAATTTGGTGGCGTCACAAAACGTCACCGATGACATCACGCAAGCTTTCTCTACCAAGCGAGTGGGGAAGAAACAGATATCGTTCGGTGTGAGAATATGAAGTTAATACGTTTTTCGAATCTAATTTAAGTACGAAATTCCTAATTACGTTTTTAAAATACAGAAATGACGCCAAATAATAAGAATAATAATAATTTCTCAGCACTGATACAGACAGTTAGCTAACACACAACTAAACGACACAAGTAGCTATGTCTTGGTTCTTGTCCGACATAACGCTTTGCTCCGGTGTTATTCCGTGCTCACATTGATAAACAACATAATAATAATAACAACAACACATTACGTCGGGTAGCAAGCTGATTACACAAACAGATTACCTGCACAGACACAACCAAGTAATAAACATAAAACGCCAAAAGCTTGCAACCAAACACAAATTAATAAACACACTCACGCCATATTACAAATACATACCAGGCACGATCTTAGAAAACTCGACACACAAGATATACTATGACAGAACAATCTTAACAGACAAAACCGTATATCACAACAGACCAGACATCACTCTCATAGACAAGCAAAACAAAGTTGCCTACATTATAAACATCTCAATATCCAACACACACAACATCCAGGATGCATTCATCCAAAAAATTAGCAAAGACACAGAACTCTCACAAAAAATTAAGCGTCTTTGGGGAATGCAAAAGGTAGTCACAGTGCCCATCATTCTATGCTCAACAGGAATAAAGCCTCAAAACACTAGATCTACATCCCAAGACATACATAACACTACAAAAGACATCACTACTCAATACATGCAACGTAGTAAGAAAGTTTCTCATCACTGACACAGACAGTTAGTTAATACACAACTAAATATCTCAAGTAGCTATGTATTGACTCTTGTCTGACATAGCACTTTGCTCCAGAGTTATTCCATGCTCACACGATAAACAACTGCATAATAATAATAAAGAATTAAATTTTAAGAATTAACCAAAATGATACCTTGTTAAAATTTTCTCCGTAAACAGAATTACCTAATCCAAACACTCCATATTTCATTCCACTTAGAACAGATTTTTCCATTCGGAAATCAAAACAAATATCCTTTAACCATTTGCAGAACCATTTTGCATCATCTGGAGGGTGTCCATCAATATATGTTGAAATAATGAAAATGCATGTTGATTTCTTTTTAGCCTAAAATAAAAAATAATATATTGAATGTATATATAGTAGAATCCCTATTATCCAAAGTAATATAGACCAAGGAAACCTCAAATAATCAAAAACTTAGATAACTAGAAGTTTTGATAAATTATTAAGTATATTGGATTTGGATATATTAATATAATGATATACACTCTATTTTTAAATTAGATCTAGTTATTGAATGTAATGAATTTTAAAATTATACAGTAAAATGCATTTTATTTATAACTGTTTTATTACAAAAACTGATTGGTTGAATTCTGCATATTTTGTATTTAAGTGCCAAGCAAAATGAAACTACATATAAAGACATATCGTATTATTACAACAGTTATATTCCAGATCAATGGTTCTCAACATTCTTTTTCTTGCATACTCTTTGATTAGGATTTCATTTATGAGTATTGCTTCTTTTCATTCCCCCTTTTGCATACATTCCTCAAAAAATATTTAAAAAATTTTTTTAAGCTATTTAAATAATCAAATGGCTTAAATTAACTTAATGACATTTCTTGCCTTTTTTATTTTAACTTCTTTTTTTGGTGTTTTCCACCATTACCAATATTACTTTCATATATCCTCAGCCCCTGTGCCACCTACCCCTAGAATTGTGTATCATAGGTTGGGAACCACTGTTCTAGACCATTCTATATAGCAGATTTCATTCTTAAGTGAATCACAGCCTTTTTTTCATTTTCTAATGCATATAAAAGCCTAAAAACATATTTACATTATTAAGTGTGCAATAGTTTTAGGTTTAAAAAACAGGCTGCATGGAAATAGTTCTAGTCACCTTCAAAATACTGCCCTTGGGTCTTACATTTCTAGTTTTTCAGGAGGACTTTAGGTCCAGTCCTTCTATGTGTTAATTTATGTTTTACATACCTATTCTAAATATTATTTTGCAAATAATTTTTTTAGATATAAAATAAAAACAGAATATAATTAAGAAGTGCAATATTACCAAAGTGCTATAAAACAAGATATGCCTTTATATGTTCTTGTCTTTAATGATAATGACAAGAACTGATTAAAAATTTCATATAATAATAAGATATCTTTATTTTACACATTTTCACACTGAAATAATTCTAGTCACCTTCAAAATACTGCCCTTGGGCACATATATACTTATATATTTATATATACATATGCACTCCAGCAAGCCTGCCACTGTTCAAAACATCAAAAGAATTCAGATTTCAGTACTGCCTTGTAATTGAGCTTTCACATTGATTTGATATCATCCAAGCTGTTGAATCTTTCCTATTCATAACTGTTTTTAGTTTTTGGAAGAGCCAAAAGTTGGCCAGGAAAAATCAGGGGAATATGAGAGTTGTGGTACCAAAGGAATGTTGTCATTTACTAAAAGTTCTTTGATTCACAGATCAGTGTTGTCAAGATGTCAAAGTTATTCATCTTTTCACATAACTGGTCTTTTGTAGTGCACTACAAATTGTGGTCATTTTAAAACTTGTTTTTAATAAAGGGAATTTAAGTAGCAGGAACCTGTTTATAACAAAAATGTGCAAATTCATAGCACACCAGGCCTTCATTGTCAAAAAAAGCAAACAACATAACCTTGACATGTGATTTGGTCTTGAAGACTCTTTCAAAGGCCATGAAGATGATTACACTTTTATCTTACGATCATATTTGTACACTCAGGTTTCATCTCCTGCAATAATCTTGGGCAAAAAATTTAGATCATTGCTACCTTTTTCAAACAATTCCAAAGCAACTGCCATTCAGTTTTATTTCTGCTCTTCAGTAAGCAAGTAAGAAAAAAACTTTGCACTGACTCACCTTATGTCAAGGATGTCAGTTAAAATTGATTGGAGCAAAGTATAAGATATGCCAATTTACCAGAAACCTCCCTGATCATAAGATGGCATTCAGATCAAATCAAATTACAAACTTTTCAATCAATTTGTCATATGTGGATATTGGTTGTCATGCTGAACTCTTTTCATCTTCCAAAGACTCGTTCATGAAATTGTTGAAACCATTTAATATGATTACTTTTACCAGCTTCCTTATCATGTTTTCAGCATGACATGACTTTTACTTATGCTTTTGCCAAGTTTAAAACAAAATTTTATATTCATTCTTTACTCAAAAACAGACATTTTTATTTATAAATATTAATAACTTTACAAAAACTTCACGACTTTTGTAATTTTCTTTATACTGCTTTAGCATGTTTACAGTAGTACAAAGATAATAAAATCTAACACCCTAACAGTCGTGAAAAACCTTTTAATTGAGCAAATGTTTCTGGTAAGCATTCTTACTGAAAACATTTGCTGAATTAAAAAAGTTTTTTCACAATTGCTAGTGTGTTAAATTTTATTATCTACATAACATTTTACTAAAATTATTGTATAACAGAAATGCAAAGACACATATTTATGAGAGTATGCTGAAATGCAAATTCAATAATCAACTTATCATATGACAAAACAACCATTCCACTAGATGTCACCATTTATTAATAGCATTGTCGTCATACGAATTTTTTGAGCATTCCTTGTATACATAACTATTGAACAATTCATCTCAAATAATGCATCAGAATATCTCAAAAAAGTACAAATTTCCTGCAAAATGAATTGCCATAGTGCAAAGGTGTTAACAGCTATTCAGATGTGTGAAATTCCATAAACCAAATAAAAGTTTGTGGAGTTTCACCAATTAACATCAATCCACTAGCAGAAAAATGCAACTCTCCCACTTATAAACTTGAAAAGCTAGCAAAATTGGGCCTACAAAATCTAACAAATTACCAATGGACAGTCAAATCTTCTAGAGCAGTGGTCTCAAATTCAAACTGCTTTGTGGGCCGAATGCACAATTCAAAAGGAAATGAAGGGCCAAAATTACAATGAAAGAAGAATATTTATTTGTAATTACTTTCATTTTTTCTTACAAAGATATTGAAATAAAACAGTTTTATTAATATTAAATTGTAATAATTTTCTGACTATAACATATATTTAAACAAATAGCTAAAACATCTTTGCAGGATACAAAATTGCTTTGTGGGCCAGACAGGGTCTGTGGGCTGCCAGTTTGAGACCACTGCTCTAGAGAACTTCTGGATGTACTTTATGAAGTGGACCCACTACTTGATGAAAAACTAAATGAATGACTTTGAATCATTATATCTTAACATAAGATTAAAACCTATATGTTTAAAACTTTATGGACTTTTATTGGCCCTCTTATCAGAAGAAGAAACCAATCCTAAGACACTCAGAGATTTATGTCATATCCTTAAATACAAGTAATACTTTAGATTCAATAATTATTTTATCTGCAAAAAAAAGAAGGTACTGATTGATCCTCCTAGCTAGGATATTAGCAAAGATAGTAATTAAAATCACAGAAATTAGTGTATTAAAGACTTTTAAGTGTGGATATCAGATGCTATAATGATGACATCTTAGTTATAAGAGAAGGCAATACCAATGAGGCACCTACTGAAGATTTATTAACTAATCTGATATTAGACCTAGTTCTGAAAAAACAAAGTGAATTTGAGATTAAGTACCTTGATATAAAGATAAAAATCACAAATAGCAAATATTTGAGATATATTACATCTATTTATTAAAAATGCATCTATAGAACTTTGGAAATTCAAAATGGCAGCATTTGGTGCTCTTTTAAGAGTTTTAACACACTGTAGTATTTAAAATGCAATTAGTGATGCAATTGACTGGATAATAAAACAGGTAGAAGTCCATGGGCAATATTTTAAAATAAAAAATATATATAATATAAATATTATATACTTTAATATGTTATATATAAATTTTCCAAAAATTTCAAATATAGGCAAGCACTACACATAATTATAATTAAGGTTGTAAATATTCTGCAACTTTATAAAAAGACAAAAAACAGTTCTGCACTAGGCAGAAATTTTAATATATTTCCCATCAGGCTCACTGATGGGAAATATAATATATATTTTATATTTCCCATTATTAAAATTTTTTTCTACCTAGTGCTTGAATTGTTTGTGATTTATTATATTATGATTATTATATTATTCCATAGATGAAATTAATTTAGATTAAATTTTAACAATTAATCTTTTATATAGAAAAAACTTTTTATATCACATTTATATATTTTTAAAATTTTAATTTATAATATACATATTGACATAATTAACATATGTTAATTTTGCTAAGAAATATTCAATAAACAGGTTAATGTATTTAAATTTAAAAAGTTTTAAAGATATGCATACTTCTTCCAAGAGAGAATCTTCTGGATCATAATTTTTTAAATCTATGAGTTCAACCATCCATTCTTTCTCTTGTAAACTACTCGCAAGTTGTTCAGAAAATTTCTGAAAATAAGTAAGCATTTATGGTTAAACAAATTATATTGCTATTATAATTATAATTTTATTAAATTTTAAATGGAATTTTTTAATATACAATGAAATTACTTTAGCATTTCCTGTCTGTGTTCCATAAAAAATTTTTAAATTTTTAACTAATCCATTCTGATTACAAAAAATCTGATGTTTATTCCTGGATAATGTAACATGAAATGTTTTTTGAGAGGAAGATGGCTTTTCAAATATACTTCTTGTCTGAAATAGATTATTTTAAAGAATCAAAAAATTATATTTCAATAAATTATTATAATTTTGTTAACCTTTTTAATGATAATTAAATTATCTTTCAAAAACAAAATTTAAAGAATTTTAAAATAAAAAATTAATAATACTATGAAAATAAATACTATAAAAACAATATTCAAATTAAAATCTTTAAAATCTGTTTTAAAGAATTTTGAAAAAAGTCATTAACCCATTCACTGCTGCTGGCATATTTTTTTGTACCACAATAAGAATGTGGAACAAAAAATAATAAAAACATGAATTAAAAAAAATTCAATCTTGAGCTTTTGCAAATCTTTTTTTTTTTGTGTGTATTTATTGAAAATATGTTCTTCTGATGATGGTTCCTAAAATTTTTCAGTTGCCAAAATATTTTTTTAAATTACATATAAACAAACATTGTTTATATTTGAACTGCTCAATAGAATTTGGATTTTTTTTTATTCTATCCTGTTAATTTTGCAGCCTAATCTATCAAAGTTATTCCAATTATGGGATTCAATAAATGATATTTTTTAAATTTTTAGAAAAAATCAAAATTTTCATAAAATGAAACTAAAAAAAGTTGAAAATTAAAAAATATTGTAGACTAGCAGTATCCATGGATCTTGTTGCACATACAAATGAATTTAATAGAATTTGAAAGATAAATAATATTTTATTAAATCTTTAAAAGTAATTCCTGAACTCTTATTTTTAAATTTACGAACTTTACAGTGACAACATATTCTTGACATAGACCCAATCAACTTATCAGTATTTGATTCGTACAATGTAGATGGATTATAGGTAAAAGCAGAATTTTGCTTACAACCCCAATGACGTAGCCACACAGATGCTGCTTTTGAGCATACATTCTCCTGCTTATGGCAATAGAGTCATTCTTTGTAATCTAGCATCCTTTTCACCCACAGATTCTTCAGATCATTTTTTCATGGCAGCTGAGCACATCATATTTAATCTAGCATTCCTTTCCTCGTTCTGTCTTGAGTTTCTTCTAAACTTTCAGAAGACCTTTTGAAATGCTTTCTAGAAGCATCATTTTCGTGTTTTTTTGTTTTCCTCTTTGAATTTTCTTCGATTTACCTTGTGCTTCATGTATGCGACTCCATTTGGAACAAAATGACTCCTGGTGGAAAAAGTTCGCAGTCTTTGTTCTCCAAAAAATAATAATAATAATTGTACCAGGGAACTTATCAAGAATTTCAGATTTTACCCATCAAGGTGATAGCATTACACAATTGTGTGCAAAATTTCAACATTATAACTTATTTGAAAGTACAATTTCAAAACCGGACATACATACATACATTCAGCTTTATATATATAGATAATGACAAAATATTGATTAATTCTGTTAAAATAAACTAAAATATATCTTAATCATTCATTGTTTTGTTTAAATTTTTCCAAATTTAGGGGAAAAAATTGTAAAAAATGAAATGTAAACACCCTGAGGCCATTTAAAGAAGCATTGCACTTTTATTGTTTTACAGCAGCCACTCACTTCCTAGGAAATGATATACAAATCTATTTTGCACATTGGCATGTGATATTGAGTTCTGTGCTACAATATACCATCTGTGACCTAATTAGAGAAATGTAAAATATATTATAGCTGTTTATGTACTATAGGGAGTACAAATTAGTTCGGTCCGTTTTGAACGGATGGCTCTGGGTGTACGAATGTTTCGTAGTGACAGCTAATTTCCATTGTTTCAGAGAGGTTAGACATCTGTCGATAATATTCAGTATATATTGCTTTGAGTTTCATACAAAACCCTTGTTTTGTACTGTACTGTGTTGAATATGTCAAAGTTTGTGTTAACTAACAAGTAAGCAGCATTTGGGGAGGTTTTAGTTTTCTGCATTAATTGGAAGAAAACTGCAGCTGAAGCACATCAAATGCTTGTAGAAGTTTATGGTGACAATGCTCCAACTGATAAATCATGTAGGGAATGGTTTCGACATTTCAAGAATG